>JZLH01S0014037.1:0-26278 GCA_001188425.1 Eucidaris tribuloides
CTCTTGCAAAGCCTGAGATGAGAGAATACATGTGATCAAAAGTTTAAAGGCAGGGCATCTCTTTTGCACGTCTAAAAATTAACATTGTGTTAATACACTGGTGTATACTAGTAAAAAAATACCATTTAAAAACATTCAGCAAAGTATAACAGCTAAACACTCAGTTTGATTAGAATTATAGTATCAGCTAGATTTTGAATTGAATAATAGGTATCATAGAGACTAAAATTGCTAGCCCATTTTCAACCCTTACAGTTGATCAGTATTTATTATATCTAATTATGAAATTTATTTACAATTTACAAGTGTGTACTATGACAAATTTTATGCAAATGACTCATGCAGATTATTAATACTGAAATAATATACATTACTACTACTGACCTGAGTCAGTTCATTGAGCTTCACTGACACTTACTATATGGCACATTTTTCAAATTCTCAGTTATTACCGATCTTGAAATTTGACATACATGTCGTTCATAAATTGCCTAGGGGCACGAGTGATGTTTTGGTGTGCTGCTGGTTGGTTGCAAAAAAAGATTCCCTGTTCTTACAGCAGGGTTGGCCAGTAAATACCGGGCGGTAAATACAGGGTAGTAAATACTGGTATTTACCGGTAAATACCGCCTTGCTATTTTTGACAAAAACGGGAAATACTGGGAAATACTATAAAAAAGATATTTCTTGAAGCATAATAACTCAAAAATGTAGAGATTGTTGTTCAGTAAGTGTGATTCAACACAAAATACAACAAAAAACTAAGTTAAGTGATGGTGGGGAACAAGGGACTCATTATGATTGATGAGACAAATTTTCTACACAGCCAAATCAATACTGAAAGTATGGAAATTTTAAAATCACCTGCTTTAATTTTAGAAATTTTTTTCAATTATTTCAGTCTGCATATATCTGAATTGCTCCATTAATCCAGAACACTTAAAATAGCACACCCCATTGACAGATGTTGATTTGACCCTGTATATTCAGCAAGATGAGGGCTGCACCCCACAATGTAACACCTAAATAATGTACAGTGTAATACTGTATGTATTGGACAGTATGTGAAATAACACTGAATAAATTATCAAAATTGAAAAGAGGTTTTTCAGAGTCTTTTCATCTGAAATTTATCAGTTCAAGATGGTTTTGTGTAAGAAGAGCCCAAATGAACTTCAAGAGTACACGGCTAGGTATTGCCCACATATTTCCCAGTATTCCCAGTATTTCCCAGGTATTTCCCAGTATTTCCCGGTATTTCCCAGTATTTCCCAGTATTTCCCAGGTATTTCCCAGTATTTCCCGGTATTTCCCAGTATTTCCCCGTATTTCCCAGTATTTCCCGCCTGGGTGGGAAATACAGGTATTTCCCGGGAAATTGCCAACCCTGTCTTAAAGAGGAATTTTGTTGAGACATCAACATGGATTCAACAAATTAAACAAATGTACAAAGTCGGACACTTAACAGAAAAAGTTTGGGCAAATGTGGATAATTCATTTAAGAAGGTTTGAATAAATCCTCATGCAGGACACCCTCTCTTTAACTGCAATATGCAATTCATCAAATTTTGGCAATATTTTTAAAGGTGTTTTCTCAATGTCATTTGTTAGGGTTAATTTCAATCAATAGTTTCAAATGATTTAAAAAAGAACAATTTTTGATATCAAAAGACAAAACAAACAGTCACAACACAGGTAATTTGGGTTAACATTGTAAATTTTTCAATATTTCAATTTCTGAAAGTTAAATCAGAGTTCTATATTACTCTGAAGTTTGAAAACACAAAATGTATGGGAAGGGGTCATTTTTGCAGTTTTATTAGTCCCACATGTTTTTCATCTGAGTGTTTTGAAAGCTGCCCAATAATTGTTTTAATAACCCTTACACTCCCACATTTGTACCCCACGAACTTGTGAAAGAAGCAAATTATTGAATTGAAAGTTTAAAACGAGAGTCATTAATAGAATATACTTGATAGTTGTGCCAATTTTTAGGATAATGATAATCCCTTCATAGTGGTTAGCATGGAGTTTTAAATCCCATTTTTGTCCCTGCTCACAATACAACACCAAGCATCCCGAGTTGGAGGCCCTTGGATATCAGTCTTGTGCTGAGACCACAAGTTCCGAGGCCAAGGCCGCCTGAAAACATTAATTACCTTCCCATAGGATTTGTACAGGGCCTCAGATTGAGGCCAAGGCCAAGGATTCTAAAAATTGGCCTCAAGGCCGGCCTTGGCGCAATACTGTTGGACATATCCTCAGATTAAGAGCCCGTTTTCCACTTTTCCCTGTTGTGTACCTTTTTCTTGTATTTAAGTGTACAAGAAACATCCAACTGCAGTGAGTTATGTATCATATCATAAATCTCAGAATATGACCTTATCTCAAAACCCATATCTGGTGAGTTTTTGCTGGCTTAAATGTGGTGCAGAGTAACATATGTACGCAGTTTTTTCCTTCAAAACTGTAAATGCGGAATATTTCATGAACACGTGAAAATTATGGCAAAGTTAGTTAAGTTTTTGTTTTTTGTTTCATGCTGAACTTGGTTTGGACAGTGTAGGCATGCGTGGCTGGCTGCTGAGGCAGCATCGTGCCATATGTGGTTGCTTGCCTTTCTTTGGCTGTGTGCAAATTTAAAAAACACAAAATTTCACCAAACTCTGCAAGAGCGAAAAATTAATCGCATGAAAGTAATAAACTATTTCCATTACTGTTCAAGAGTCCTATTTCCACTTCTCACCTTCTGTGCTTCTTGATGCTCTTGATGTTGTCTTGTCAGCTGCTCTTGAAGCTCATAAAGTTTGCCATGAAGACTAGATGAACCACCCACTTCTGCATCTCCTTCCTCATCCTATGGAAGTGAAAGAGACGGAGGAACCCTTACAGTGAAACCTGTCTATCGCGGCCACCAAAGGGAAACAAAATTTGTGGCCTTTATAGACAGGTGGCTGCTATAGACAGGTTCTTTAACACATGATATGTCTCCAGGGGAATCATTTTAGTGGCCACTATAGACAGGTTGGCTGCAGAGGTGCTGTGGCGAGATTGGTAAGGCGCATGCCTGACAATCTAGAGGTATGGAGTTCAAGTCCGCCCAGCATTAATGTCCTTCAGCAAGACATTTTTACTCTGCTTTGCTGCTTTCCACCCAGGTGTATAAATGGGCACCCCATAGGAATGGAATGCGTGCGCCTATTGTGGTTGCTAAGTCTTGACTGACCTCCGTTTGGAGTGGACAGGTGTCTGATAGACTTACAAGCATCCCATGACCGGGGTAATAGTAGTGTAAAGCGCTTAGAGATGATGTATTTCATATAAGGCGCTATATAAATCGAAACTTTTATTATTATTATTATTATTATTATAGAGAGGTGGCCGCTTAGACAGGTTTGACTGTAGGCCCCTATATAATATTGGATGCACTTGAGTGGTATATAACGTAGATATTGCATTCAGAAAGCAGCATATATTGCACAAGTCAAAGTCGAGTGCAATATTCATGCTGATGAATGCAAATATATATGATATACCACAAAAGAAATCCAATATTATTATTATTATACATACAAATTTTGGGAAATGTGCCAGAAGAAATTGGAATTTTTGCAATTTTATCAATTGCACGTGAAGCTAGCTCTGTATAGCATTTCAAACTCGCGCACTTTATCGCGCTCTTTATCGCGTATTTCATTGTGCACTAGGGTGGTTCTTATTTTACAAAAGTCTGAAAAACCATGGTCTCACCCCTTAAAATGGTTCAGTTCCATGAAAAAATTATCCTGACAAAATTTCAGGAACACTGAATAAATAATATTTAGAGGTAGCTCAAAGGCCTCAAAGTTGGGTGCTCACAAATTAGGTATCCATGTAGTCCCACACACAGTAATTTATGTAATTTTTTTTTGTACACAAATCACAACATGTGGAACTGCCATTAATAAACAATTTTCATGGACTTACCTACCTAGACTAGGGTAAGAATTAGGGATAGGGTATCCTAACCCTACCCTTACCCTAAAGCCTAACCCTAAACCCTAACCCTAGATATTTGCTGGATACCTTATAGGTTTCATGTTATGATTGGAAACACTTGAAAATGTCTCAAGAACCAAATGAGTTGAAACATACATGTATATACCAACTATTATGAAGTATACATCAGCTAGAAGGATTTGTCTTTAATTTGTTTACTGAAGGTGAATCAAGTGTGAACATACCAGCATTTTATTTCCCTTGTGCCCTGATAGAAAATATCCTATAGAAAGCTACAAAGATTTGCATATCACAATGGATATTAACAGCAGTTATTTTACAATTAGTCAACATTTGACCACAAGATTCTACAGGAGAATCCTTGCATAGTTTACTTGATTTTAGAATAGTTTCAGCACAAGTTGAGAACTAACCCCAATTAAATGTTATTAATTGATTAAAGCCCAAAGGTAATATCGTTGAACTTCAAGTAAAATAAATTGTTAAAATTTGATCTGAGCTACATAATAGTAACATCCTACCATATAAAAGTTTGGAATATGCTGCCATGGGCATGGTATGCATAGATAAACACTACCTTCCTCCTATTTATTGCTTGGGTTGACTATTAAATAGTCACACACATTACATAATAGTCTATGGGAGGAAATAGACGAAGTCAGGATAAGGTCACACTGGATAAGTCAAGATTTTCACTATTTTAGAACACTAAAAGTTCACTTTAAAGTACAATTATTTCAAGGCTTCATTTCTAGACCTTATCACAGACATTTAGAGCATGGAGGATTATATAGCTCAAATACATGTATTTTAAACTGTAGTCATTGTTAAATTGTGTCTTAAATTAGCGCCCAAAGTTGGTTGTGACTAACAAAGATCTCAGCAAAAAAGTGATTGTTGGTCACAATAGAGTAATTCTAGGGAGTTGCTTATCTGTAATACATGTAAGTACATTAACATCAACCAGCTTAACATAAATAACAACAGATGTAAGCATGGTACTTCGTGCCATGAGAACCTGTAAATCCTGTTTATCCAGCATTTTAGAACAATATTTATTGAGTGGGCATATTCTTGATGCTCGATCTTGTTTTACTTTAATACATAAACAGTAATAGAATTCTTGTATGTACTTTCATTTTTTTTTAAACTTCAAACATGGCTCTTTGTATCATGAGTACTCCTTAAATACTCCTTGAAAATAGCTGTAAGGTGCGTGATGACCAGCAGGTCATCAGGTATTTTTAGAGCAATGTTTTTAGGGGTATTCTTCCATACAGAGTTTCCCCCGACCAGTAGGTCATCAGGCATGTTAGAACAATTTTGAGGGATATTTTTTTTAGAACAAAGTATCCCCTGATGCTCAATTGTAATTGCCTTGACATCAACTCATTGAAAATATAAATGTGTTTTTCATGTACTTCTATTGTTGTTCTGAACTCAAACAAACATTGCACTTTGTGCTGTGAGAGCTGCTAGTTCAACAATGTTAACTTGTGCTAAAACTATTCTAGAATCAAGTCAACTATGCACTGATTCTGCTGTGAAAATCTTGTGGCCAAATATTGACTCATTCTAAAAGTCAATATCCCTTGTGGCAGGCAAATCTGTTGTGTAGCTTTCTATGGGAGTTATTCCTATTAGGGCATGAGAGAAATAAAATACTGGTATGTTCATGCTTGATTCTTCTCAAGTAAACAAAGTAAAGACAAATCCTTCCAGCTGGAATTCCACTCCACCTGGTGTATAGTTCATAATACTTGGTGTATACTATATATGTTTCGACTCATTTGCTTCCTTGAGGCATTTTCAAACTTATGTTCCCAATCATGTAATTAACCTTCAAGGTATCCAGCAAGTATCTTGAGTTAGGTTTAGGGTTAGGGTAGGGTTAGGATACCATATCCCTAACCCTAACCCTAGTATGCATAGATAAGCCCATGAAAATTGTTTATTAATGGCAGTTCCATGGTACGATTTGTGCACCCTACATAAATCACTGTATGTGGGACTACATGGGTACCTAATTTGTGAGCACCAAACTTTGAGGCCTTTGAGCTACCTCTAAATATTATTCAATATTCCTGAAATTTTGTCAGGATAAGTTTTTCATGCAACTGAACCATTTCAAGGGGTGAGACCATGGTTTTTCAAACTTTTGTAAAATAAGAACCACCCTATTGTGCACTTCATTGCGTAAAAGTATGGGCACAGTTGTAACGCGCTCGCGCCAACGCAGAGTGCGATATTGGCCTCAGAGTTTAATATGGCAACAATATTGCACTCTTTTTCTCCATTGATACGGGTAATGTAAAATACATAGGACAGGTAATATGCTAACAATATTACATGACTACTGTCAAGTAAACCCCTAGAAGGAAAATTAATACAAGGTTTTATTGTATTGAAGAAATGACTCAAATGTGTAATAAGAACCATTATTCAACTGGTAATTAGTAATCCTGAATGAACACAACAAAAACATGAGAATTGAGACCACAGGTTCCGATACCGAGGCGGCTCCAAACACAACCTTTCCATAGGGTTTGTACAGGTGACTTGGACCGAGACCACGAACGAGGCCACAAGAAATTGGCCTTGAGGCCTGCCTTGGATACTAAACTGTTAAGTTGGAAGATTTCAGGTGTCATCTACAGAATATGGGGTAGCTCACAAACATTCTTAATATGTTAACTTAATTTCCACTTTTTATTTTATCATTTTCTATTTGTTTAATTTTTCAATTTCATTTTTTTACTTGCTGATCAATATAATTACTTTTCAAACTCCATCTACACTAACTCGTTATGCCACAACTTGCTTGTTATATATACCACAGCCAAACACAGTGTATTTCAAATTTCCACTTTTTATTTTATCATTTTCTATTCTTTTAATTTTTCAATTTCATTTTTTTTTACTTGCTGATCATTCAAAATATATAATTACTTTTCAATTTCAATCTACACTAACTCGTCATGCCACAACTTGTTTGTGATATATACCACAGCCAAACACAGTGTATTTCAAAAGATTACTTCAGTATCCTGGCTCTGTAACTTAGAATAACATCATTGCATTCTATCAGAAACTCCAATTTTCTCAGTTCATGTCAAAGAAAATGTAAATATTTATCATAATATTTGAATTGCCTCTTGACGAATCTTGTCATATTTATCACTGCTGTCATTTACATATTTTTAAAACTTGTTTACTTATCATGCACCTCAATTGTGTTGTTTTACCGATTTCATTTTTTTTAATGCATCTACTGTATATGTACTATATACTCTGTACTTGTCAATCATTGATCTTGTTCTTATTATATGCAGGGCACTTTGGGAGAACAATTACCTAACTGGAAGGGCAACCCTGTTTAAATAAAATGAAATAAATAAAAAAATAAATAAAATAACAGGGAGACCATGGCTCCCGTTGCTCCTCAGCTAAACCTATGGCTGGCAAAGAGAGTTTAATTTGAAAGTTTGGGACTTACCTCATTCTCCATGTCGACCACATCAACATCTTGATCAGACTTGGCATCATCTTTCTGGGAGGACCGACTTGAGTTGGATGATGAAGAATGGATGCTATCCACGTCTGATTTATCACCATCATCACTAGCATCACCAGAGGCAGTGTCCTTGTCACTCAATTCCTTCTCCTCCTCCTCCTCCTTTCTCTCATCTTCCCTACTCTTGTCCACATTCCCCTTTTCTTCTTCCTCATCTTCACTGCTACTTAATCTATTATCATCATCCTCCTTTTTCTGCCGGTCTTTGTTTTCCATGTCTTTCATCTTCTTTCCCCGTTGTTTGTCGGTTGGTGTTTTCTTCCACTCTTTATTGGCCAACTTCTTAATCTTGTCAATTGTCACGATGCTATCCCGTTCCTCCCTGCAAAGAAATAAACAAAAACATAAACAGATTTCGAAACAGTGATACATTTTAGGTAAGACATATTGGCATCACTTTAACATGCATTAATAATTGTTGAACACACAATGTACTCTTGCACATAAAGCAAATTTTAGTTACAGCAAAAATCTAAGTTCAAGTTATTAGAATTCTAAACCTCATCAATTTTTGTGATGAGATATTATCATAAGCCACCAACCATTTTGCCACCAGGGTCACTAAAATTTAGCATTTGCTTTGTACCAAAGATGGTGCACTCAATATGCATAATGGAAATGACACAAAATATTTCAACACAATAAACAGACTCTTATTTTAAAAACAAATAAAATCTGAAGTCAAATTCATACTCAACTCATAAAATTGAATTTATCAAGGCATATATTTTGACAAAAAAACATGCATCCATTTAAAAATGTGACATTATTATTACATCATGTCATCAAGATGTGTAATTTTTAAGGGGGATGGAACATTAAAAACAAACTAGAGCACCAAGGGGCATGACACTCACCTGAGGTCTCGCAAACTCTCTGTGGTGCCCATAGAGAAAACATCAATTATACATATTTTTGGCCCTCTGAGCCTGATATCTTGGCATTAAAACAAAATGAATGGATGTAACACTGTTCACTGAAGTGAATTTGAACTTTATACAACCGTTAAACTAGTCTGATAGCCAGACCTTATTCGTGTATCATCTATTGAATTTTGAATACCTGCTGATCAAAGCTTGCTAGTTCAAAAACTCACACCAGTGCAGTTGTCAACCATCTTTGCTACAGCTGGACCCCACCAAACTCACAAAATTAGTAGGCATAAGCTACATCCAGTGTCTGAAAACTAGACTACCATTGCAAAATACATCTTGAGCAACGGCCCAATTTTAAATGATTTATCATTTATATTAAACAAAAAACAGCACACCGTATGAATCCCAAATTTTGAACACTGGGAACAGGTTGGTGGGCAAATACAAAAAACACAGCCTGTAACCCCCTTCTCTTATTCAGTGTGGTTCTCTTGAGCCTATCGTATTTATCAGGATAAAATTTAACCGGCTAATAGCGGAGAGCGGTGTGTTTCTATTGGATTGCATTTTCCTAAAAAATGTGATCGATCTTACTGGGATCGTACGATTACCGGCTAAGAGTCCGTTGACCTGGGTTGCCACAAGGTGTTGTGGGATGACGAGGTCAAATTTATGCTCAATCAAACACACGCGCACTGCAGCCAGGGGTCATGTATTCCGATCACGTGGTTTTGTTGATTTCCGGTCGTTAACCGGTTGATACAGCAACCGGCTGTTTCTATTGACGTCTTACGGTATCTTACGGTATAGCTCTCTGCCATTATCCTACAAAAAGCAGGATAATTACCGGTGAAACTTTCTCCGCTAAAATGACAGATAATGGCGGAGATGGTCTGTTTCTATTGAGATCTTCTACTCCATTAGCCGGTTCATTCCGGAAAACAACCTTCAATAGAAACACGCTGATAGAGAAAAGGAAATGCCTCCTCACCTTGACAAATTGGGTCCCTGGACAGCCATGATGTAACGAACCATGGAGTTGTATTCCTGCTGGGAAATCTTCAGCAATGCATTCCTCATGACACTGACCTGAAAGATTCAATGCAACAAAAAAATATGAATTTATTGATCTGTACAATCTTCTTTCTTCTCATATACTGTATACGCCATAAATTTCGCGTCCATTATTTTCGCCATTTTGCTCCAAGACCGGGAATTCACGAGGGTATATTTTTGCGATTTTATTGCACTTGCATTCACTTTGAGTGTACAGAAATGTCAGGAAGTGAAAATGTTCGCGTTCAGTAAGTCGCGAAAAGTTGCGAAAATAAAACCACAGCATAATATTCAGCGTATACAGTATTTTAATTGTAAGTGTATATCTTGCATCACTTTATTATAGCTATTCTATGTTTAAAAATAAAAATAAAATGAAATGAAAATGATATTACATGTTGTAATAATTCCTGACTGCTGTATAAAAGGGACCGTAAAGTCGCAAGTCGTGGGCGTTTGGACCTGGCCCGACTCGGGTAATATTCGGGAATGCCCGTATATTTTCGGAAAGAAAACGAAAGCAGCGCACAAATATGAGTAGTGCATTCAGCCTGTATGCCAAGCAACTCGTACTTTCACTCAGATCTGGCAAGTATACCGTAATGAAAAAGGGAAATGATACTGAACTTAGCCGAAACTGTATAATACCCGTAGCACATCAGCAATCTTACTGTTAGCAGAAGTTTCTCCTACTGAGTTGTCGAGTTTAATCGATACCACTTGGAAGAGTTTCTAACTGAAACTTACAAGCTAAGTAAACCAATAAGCAGTTCAGTGTTACGCAAGCTGCCTTGCATAAGGGGGCCAAGGTCAGGTAAATAAACGTACATGGATTACGAGCGGCGCGTCCCTTTAACATCAATTTCTTGGGAGTTTTGTAATGTGTATGTAAAATTCTGTGAACGGTGTAAACCAAATATCTACAAATTGCTTTGTGGAAGAATAAATTCAAATTCAATTCAATTGCCTTAATTTCCGCAATCAGTTACAAGTTTTCCAGCTTCTGTCTGTTGTCTTGTGATCATTGGACCAAAAATAGGTGACAATGTGTAGTGCACAAGAGGTTACAAATAACATGTCTCCAGGAATGGATGTGCAGTTATAGAAAATGTTTCAAAGAAAATGTTATCTTATTTTCATTTTAACCAGATATGAATTTTAGAAGAGGGAGACAAAAATATGATGTATACCGTGTTGCAATTGATCTAAATTTTTGTACTTTTGGCACAAATATCCCATCATAAATTTGTACAAGGCTTGTTCATTGAATATTTTCTTATCACCATCACCTGTCCCCAAAACAGTAATTCCATATTATTTGTCACACACAATCTATTCGCTAGTGTTCTTTTCATGGCTTGTTGACCATAGGGATGATTGTGAATAGGTAATCAGCACAACATTTATGAACTATATTTGCAAAGTGCCACCATTTCATTTCGTCTCATGCATAACAACATTAATCTTTTTAAAAAGACACCTGCTTAGTGTAATTAAGATGTACAAAATCAAGAAGCGATGGTCATGATACAATCAGAGAAATGTATTCTGTTAACAGTCCATGTGTAGTAGGGTCCATGTTCTGTGATACGTTGAGAATGAATGAACATTCAATACTTTATTTTTGTGTGTGTTGAACCTTACATTAACCTCTTACCTTCTCTGCTTGATAGGTGACCAAGGTGTAGAATTTGCTCTGCCTAGTCTCATCCCTAGGTCCCACCATGATGATGCCTGGTAACCACACCTCCTCCTCCTCCTGGTCTGATCTCATCAACACACAGTCACCAGTCTGAGGGGAGATGGAGAAACTACAGTCAGGATTTCAAGTTTGGTGTTGGTGTTAGTGTTGGTGCTAGTGTTGGTGTTGATGTTAATGTCAGTGTTGGTGTTATTGGTGTTGGCAGTGATGTTAATGTTGGTGTTGGTGTTGGTGCTAGGTGTTAATATAGGTGTTGGTGTTAATGTTGGCAATAGTGTTGGTGTTCATGTTGTTGTTAATGTTGGAGTTGGTGTTAATTTCTTACCAGGCTGATATCACTGGGTTTTGGAGATTTGGCTATCTAATCCGGGACCAGTCCAGACCTGGCAAAAATTCCCAAACCAGCGGGTTCCAGTTGTCCAAACTGGCCCTGGTCCCAGAGAACAAAATCAGCTCCCACACATACTACGGGATGGTGAGAAAAAAATCCTGATCTTTTCTGTGGGATATCTGAAGTCCCACCCAAGGGTACGCCCTGGATGCCAAAGTCAGAATTGATTGTCTGAATTTATTTCATTTGTAGTTAAGTTTAACTTGAGTGTAAATTTAACAAATCAGTTTCTGCAAATAAAAAAAAAAATGGGATTTGCTTCAGCCACACAATTTATCCATGCAATTATATACGATCACAGCAGTTACATACAGTCATTATTTACCGGATAAATGGCTCAAGGGTTAATTTCAGTGAGAAGATTTTATGTCGTCACTCAGGCCGGCAATACTACAAATGGAAATATGCGAACCCAAATTGTATACCCCGTTTAGTTACATTCTGTGAAGAAGCCAGTGATTTAACTGAGGCCGGCCTTGAGGCCAATTTCTGGTGGCCTTGGTCTTAGTCTCGGTCCGAGTCACCTGTACAAACCCTATGGACAAGTTGTGTTTTGAGGTGGCCTCGGCCTAGTAACCTGCATTAATTGGTCTCAGATACAACACCGTTTTGAAGTGGAGACTTGTCATCATGATTAGTGTTGTATCTTGAAGGTTATTTAACTATCCGGAAACCGAACTACAATATCCGAACGGTTTCGAATAACGTAAACAAACAGATTGCCTGTCATAACATTTGTATTCGCTGTTGATGTTGGGTAATCCCCACTGACAAATAAAGAGTAACAATCCTGTGAGTAGGGGGGAAAAAGGGGAAAAAAACTACTTAAAAAGAAGTATGTTCTTTCCTTTCTAAATTGACAAGACTCTCCAATAAGCCTCGCCCCCCAGACTGACCTGTTGCGTACTTTAAATTCCTAGAGGTCAAACTTTCTCCCCCAGTAAGTCCTAATGACCTTCCATAATATACCAACTGCACTTGAGAGCTGAGTGAGGTGAACTTATGAACTTTGTACACACTTCACAATAACCGCAATGACAAATTCATAACTGGGTTTACTTTTGAAGGTTGGTATCCAGTCGGATACGTACCGATACACCTTTAATCATGATACTTACACTCAGTTTAGGCTGGGCCTGAGCTCCCTTTAGTTGGATGGCCGAGCAGCTGGGGATCCTGACTTTATCTCCCACACAAGGAAAGAAGACGTCGATCTGTTTGACATTGGGGACATTCACCACCACACCTGACAGGAAGACAGGCCAAAACCAGTCACAGCATGACGAATAGAAATCAGTTCCAAACATCAAAATAATAAATCATTTATTGAGCGCAGTAACTATGTTTATACTGTAAATTCTGCTGTGCTGCAAGAGCTCCTAAATGCTGTGTATCTGCACAATACTAAATAGAAATAAATAGAAATAAGCCTGTGTTTAAAACAAATGAGTTTCACTTTTCATTAAAAGTAATGTCTGAGATTTCCTTACATCTAGTGGTAATGTATTCCATAATCTAGGGGCTCTACACACAAAACAGAATCGGTTACCTAAAGTCACTTTTGGTCTAATTTTGAGGATCCAGTTTAGCTGGTTGATTCAAATACACAAGAATTGGGGAGGTGTGTAAATAATTTGATTCTCCTCAGAAGCCCAGTCTGTAACAATTAACACACATACACCCACACACCTCCAACTATGAAAATGTGGAGTAAGAATACTACCCCTACCCTTACCCTATATGGACCGAAGAGGGCATATTTGCATCATTCTAACTAGAGTCCCATTAAATAGAGAGTTAGGACAACCCTTGATATGAACGTCACTTTGTGTCCCATACAATGCAACATTACATAACATTTCTATTCAAATGCGATGAGCACCTGGTGTTGTGAATAGAATGAATCCGCACGTCAGTTCTGTGTCCAGAAACATAGGACATTCATATCAAAACTCTCTCTATAAAGAGACTGTAAGTCGTCATTCAGCAAGTAAAAGGGCAATATAGCAATATGGCTCTTTTACTTGCTGAACAACAAATTCTAATTACATATGGTAAATCGGGAAGCTCCCTTGTTCCATGTGTTTCCCCAGTTTTGAAAATTCATACACACCTCCCTGATTGGTCTATACAAGCGCACACGCACGCACACACACGCATACACACACACACACATACACATATACACGCGCACACACACACACACACACACACACACACACACACACACACACACACACACACACACACACACACACACACACACACACTACACACACACACACACACACCACCCCACCCCACCCCACCACCACCACCACCACACACACCACCACACACACACACACACACTTCATTGATTCTATGACTGAAAGTTCTAGGACTCTTGCCCCGGAGAACAACCACTAGAGAATCACTCCCACCCCTCCCCTCCCGAGAATAACTCTCGCAGAAAAGAACTCCTAAATATGACGGCTCACACAGAGGACAACTCTCCATGAGGACAACTCCCTTGAAGACTTTTACAAAGTTCACAGGTTTAAAAGTCCATGTTGCCTTCAGGGGAGTTGTCGGGGGAGAAGTCCTCAAGGGGAGTTGTCCTTTGGGATAGTTGTCAGGTGGGAGTTGTCCTTGGAAGAGTTGTCCCTGGGAGAGTTGTCCTTGGGGGAGTTGTCCTGACCAACACACTTCCTTCACTCCATCTCACCTGGGTAATACAGCCCATCCTCCTTACTCCTACCAATCACGTGTGCACCGTGGCTAAACCGGCTCGTCTCCGTCACCTTGGACTTCCGCGGGGTCTTGGACTTTTGCACATGGCTTTTATTGGCTGCCTTTAAAACGCTGCTTCTTCGTCTCAAACCAGCCTAATGCACACAATAACAAAACAGAAGGCCAATCACAATCATGTATCCTTCATAGACAAACATATTTCATTATCACAAAGCAGAAAGCTATTTACAAATTCATACTTTTTGTGCATTGATTTTGATAAGCAGACAACCTAGCAGCAAGCCATGTGCAATGTCCCAGTATGTAGCCAAGTACACTACACAACAGTAAACACTGAATAGATCTGATATTTGCCAGCAGAAAGCATATCTTTAATAAAGTCATACAACAAAATAGGTTTTGTATAAAGAGCACAATTTTCAAAAGGTTCACACAGTTGAAAGACTTGAAAGACAACCTGTTTAAGAATCAACATCAAATACAGGTTTTTGAGATAAAAAAATTACAATCTACATACTGAGAACATTATGGCAAAAGCCTGCTTTCTAGATTGTCCAACAATATCAATTTGATTATTGAAATGATCCAACAAAGGCAATTATACAAAAATTAAAAACTGGATATAAATCTGATTTTGTGTGTTTTAGATGCATAATTCCATTTGTATGTTAAATTATTCTTGCATGACAACATACATGCAGCCTCTAGTATATCTTCAGCGCAATTAAGCGTCAAATATTACCAAACTGATAGCAGAAAAAATATATTGCCCATTTTTGTTGAAAGATGTTGAAATTTTCCAACATATTAACAGGGAATTTAAATAGGTTTAGCTTGAGTGAAGGCTTCAGAATTCCTCCAAATTACTCCCTGCTACTAGATTTCTCATTTTGCATAACTTGACATTAAACAATATTCACAACTGGAGCAATTCGACTACTTGTAATCAATGGGTTTGCCCCCCCTCCACCCCCCACCCCCCACCCCACCCACAATCTAGCATGCTCAGCCGCTCATACCACTATATGTGATCAAAATAACGATTATGTTCACAGTTATCATAAATGCATCTATGATAATGACCTCTGACACATCTAAACGCCAAATCGCAAAGCATCATTCCTATCTGAAGTCATAGGTAGAAATTGACCTTTCGAAAAAAACAGATTCACTGACCTATGACATTGACCTTTGACCCCACAGATGTTATAATAATATTTGCCTTTTGTTTTTTATATCTATTGCCAAATCATATCATTAGTGAGCATTCCAAATGAAGTTATAGATTGAAAACAGTATTTTGGGACAAAGTCATTGACCTTTGACTTTTGACCTTTAACAGATTTCACCAAAAATCTAATCATTTCATCCTTGCCCAATGCTTCATCCATGTCGGGCTTTCTTAAAATCCCTACAGCCAGTACTTCAGTAAACTTGTTCACAAGAAAGTGCAGATGCATGATGTATGGACTTATGCAGACGCACAGACGTATGGACAGAAAACCCGAAAACATAATGCCTCTGGTTTCCTTATGGGCCGGAGGCATAATAAATTGTTTAACAAAGTCTTAAAGCAGTGAAGTCACACACATGAACACAGTGAGAAAGACATTACTTAAGGTACTTAATAGCTCACACTGATAAGCATTCAATACTTAATTGCACAAAATTAGAATGATTATTTACACATGAATAATGCTTTTGAATGATTTGTCTTCAAATTTTACATGACACTGTTACTGCAATTGTTTTGTAAATTCAATACCCCAAGATGTTGCTTAGCATATATTGTCACGCTGCAACTTTATGCACTTGTACACAGCTGACTGATTTGTGCCACAACATTGCTTAAAGTCTCTCCAAACGATTCAATCAAAGCCCTGTGCCACATATTGGACTAGCCAGTTCACATACGCAACATTAATTTTATGGAAGTGTAATAAAAACATCCATACTAGTTCAATAATATATTATGCATGCATTACCTATTTTTTTGTTAGCAATATATAAACAGATATGATTTCCTTATACTAGAAAAATATCTGTTTTCTAAATGTACTTATATAATCAAAGGGATGGAATGAATTTTAGAATTAGATTGTGATTGAATGCTACAAAATATATTAAGTCAATACAAAATATCAGTTTGTTAATTATATTTTTATATTATTGCTGTACTGTGCTAATGAAATGGACGGAATGTACTCCACAAGAAATCGATTGTACTGGAATACTAAAAAATACTATATTTACCGTATGAACAGTATCACATACAATTGTAGCACACACTGATAAGCACATTTGTTGAAAGACCATATATCTGGAAGTTAGAATACTTTTGATAAGTATGACATGCTACGCTCAAGGAATAAACCTTAAAAGACTTTATACAAAGACATAAACATGACTTTAAAAACATTTAAAAAGTGACCATACACAACTATGCATACAACCTTGCTCTTTGCCTCATTTTCAACGGCACCATTAATGCAAATTGCTCTTGCAATGTTGAATTATTTTGATCCTTCCCTGTTTTTTAGTTTGATCAAGTGTGAAATAATATGCTTTGTTCAAATTAAATGGTTTGAATGAGCTATTATACTCTACTCTTTCTGCAGAATAAATACAATGCTATAGTATTTTGATTAAAAAAACTAATTACGATGTTTTTCAATAAATATTTTAATGCAAATAACTGATTTAGTTTAATATCTTTGCACTCAGTAATTTAGAATAGCCAGCACATGATAGGAGCTTAAATTTAATGCACATAGTTTTAAATTAGCTGCACATTCTGGTACAAGTCATTTTAATTGTCAGACTGGATGCATTTTCAATTAATAGCAATGCTTATCCATAATCCATGTTTTTAATCCATTCTCTGAAAAATACTTGTTGTAACCTATACACACTTCATATTTTTAGATAGAAAGCTGTCTAAGTTGATTATATACCTCTTCATGGCTATCCTTTTCTGACGACAAATATGTATCGTCATCTTCATTATCCTCATCATCTTCTTCTTCAGATAACGATGAGGATACTGAATCTTTATCCGAGATGCTTTTACTGGTCCTGCTGCGATTGCTACGAGGCGTTTCATCCGACTTCCCAAACACAGAATCATTGCCATTGATGTCCTTCTCCAGATCATCATCCTCATCATCATCATCGTCACTGTCCTTGTCGATATCATCATCGTACTCATCATCTCCGTCAGATTTTTGGAAGATGCGGTCGCTGACTGGTACTCTGAGGTTAGACCCCTTGGCCTTGTGATTGCCAACCGCCCCGCCCATTCGCTCCTCGTTGATGTGTTTCCGCAGCATCTCACTTTTCTGAAGATAACGCTCTCCTTTCTCAATCTCCTCCTCCAGGAGAATGATGTCTTTCTCCGGTAGTAGCCACCCATCTCGTTCCAGGGCATCCATGCATTCGGGACGGTTGTCCAAGAAGGAGAAAGATCCGTAAGACCCAATACTGGGGAATAGATTAGATAGTCCATTTATTAGATCAAAAACACACACCAAGATTACAATTTTACTGTCATAACTTAACTTAAAGGCTAATGACATGATTGGGAATACTAGAAAATGTCTCAAGAAGAAAATCAGTTTGGGCGCATTACCAATGTATACACTACATGGAATGTAAATCTTGGCTGGAAGGATTTGTCTTGAATTTATTTCGTTGAGGATAATCAAGCATGAATATATCAGTGGTGAATTGCCCTTGTGCCTCAATAGAAATTGATCCCATAGAAAGCTACACATTCAACAAATTTGCCTGATGGTAGTTCTTTTAAAAATGAGTCAAACATTTGAGCACAACATTTTCACAGCAGAATCCATTCATAGTTTACTTGATTCTAAAATAGTTTCACCCCGACTACCTCTAATCAAGTTTCAACAAGTTTATTAAAAACTGATACCATTCCCTGCCACAGAAGCTGAAGGACTCAAAATTTTTGATGTCCTGTAAGAGCTACTTAAAACCACACTTGTTTAACTGTGCAATCAGATGACAGACATTCTCCTTTCTTTTATGAGGAGTAAAATTTTTTTGTTATAATGATAATAATAGCACAATGCTTATATAGCGCATATTACTGCCAAATGCGTCTCTTGTTATGTCTGTAATTTCTTTCTTGTATCATAAAGCACGAGAAACCAAGAAGTAATTTATATGGGCACTGATAGTGAAAGAGTGCTGAATTGCATGCCAAGAAATGAAATTGCCAAGCTGAGTCTCAGAGTATAGTTCTGAGACAAGCTCTTTTTCTAATTCATTAATTAATTCCAAGGATTTGTTTTTGCTTTCACTTCCAGTTTTTGTCCCCCTTTTTCTCAGATGCATTATTCAAAAGTATTTGACACATATGCCCACTCCACTTCCCACGGTGGAGGGAAAGAAGTGAACCTTGTCTCTTGATTTCGCGAGTAGCACTGGCAGTGATGATCACTCATGAACCAACTACGATAGAAACCATGTTGTTTATAGCGATCTTTATTTCATGGTAATGGAAAGCTTTTCTTATGTTCTTCTTTACCGACTGGGCTCAGAAATGGCTTTGTTATAACAGGACTTTCGCTATAATCGCATTCGTTGTAACAAAACTCTCAGTCATAGTCTTCTATGACGATTTTGGGATCAGACTTTTACTTTGTTATATCAGAATTTTGTTGTAATTATGTTTGTTGAGTTCCTTGTATATCTATGAGGCATTAGGGGTATTATAGTGGACAACTACTATTTATTGTTTCACTGACCTTTTATCAGGGCTTTACACAAATGTGTACAAAAGGGGTCTGAAGTATGTGTGCAATACTGTTGTCTTGTTTCTTTTCTTTGTACATGTACCTTCCTTTTTGCCCAAAGTGAGCGCCCTTTCTGTTTCCAGCTTTTACCCTCTTCCCCTCTGTAGTCCTCTTTCTCCTTTCCCTCTTAATCCTTTTCTCTTCTCTCTTTCTTTGTGCAGATGGGAAGGGGGGTAACAGCACTCACATGTAATTGACTAATTATTGCAAGTTTTTATTAGGACTCTTTCTCTTTATTCTTCCATCTGTTCTCTTTCCTATCTTTTCCCCTCTCTTTTTAGCTCTGGGTTAATTAATGACAGTTAATTGTATTCTGATTATAGTTATGTAATTGTTATTCTGTCATGTATTCTATGTTTTATGTTATGTATTATTGATTTATTTATATCAAAGCAGTGGAGGGCAATTTTCTGTATTTTTAAATCAGATAATAATAAAATCTTGAATCTTGAATCTTGAATCTATATACGTCATATTCAAAAATTACATCAATTTCATTTAAATCTAGGCTATTAGTCACACTCAGTAAAGACCTGTTTGGTTTTGAGAATGTGACATGCACCATTGCTGGGTGGCTTCTAGACCACAACAAAACATGATAATATAATCCATGTTTACAGTTGTTCTTGAACTAAAGAAATGTATAGAGGAGTATACTCATTTTACTCTTGTAAGACCCCAGCTATGGAGAACAAGTGATGTCTCTTTCTCTGAACGAAACAGACCTATACCATTCCCACAGTTCTACAACTACTCTCCGGGGACGACCTCCACCCGACAACTTCCTTAAACAGGGTTCCCAGCATTTCAAGAAAACAAAATTCCCTGATTTTTCCCAGATGAAGTCTCAAAATTCCATGATAATTATTTCAACTCATTTCCAGTTTCACATGTTTTCTATGTTGTTGCAGAGAACTATTTGCAGTATAAAACACTGTAATGAAAAACTAAGTAGTATAATTATAATCAAAATTACCTGACTTTTCCCTGATTTGAGGCATTTTTATCAAATTCTCTGACTTTTCCCTGACTGGAAAAAAAGTAAAATAACTGTCCCTGATTTCCCTGATGGGCTGGGAATTCTGTTAAAAGACAACTCCCCCAGAGGATGACTCCACCGGAGGACAGCTCGCCCCGAGGACAACTCCACCGGAGGACAGTTCTTCTAAGAGACAAGTCCCTATGAGGACAACTCCTTCCCCTCCCCCCTTCGAGGACAATTCCCCGCAGTAGTTTTATGATGTTTCCAGATGAAAAAAATCTAATAAATTGTCCTCGGTGAGTAGTCCTTCAGGGAAGTCGTCCTCCTGGGGAGTTGTCTTTGGGGTGAGTGATCCTCTGTGGAAGCTGTCCTCCAGAGGAGTTGTCCTCCAGGGGAGTTGTCCTCCAGGGGAGTTGTCCTCTAGGGAGTTGTCCTCTAGGGAGTTGTCCTCTAGGGAGTTGTCCTCTAGGGAGTTGTCCTCCAGGGAGTTGTCCTCTAGGGAGTTGTCCTCCAGGGAGTTGTCCTCGGGGGAGTTGCCCTACAAGGGATTGTCCCATGGGGAGCAGTCCCCAGAGGGAGTTGTCCTCTCGGGGAGCAGTCCCCAGGGGAGTTGTCCTCTGGGGAGCAGTCCCCAGGGGAGTTGTCCCCTAGGGGAGCAGTCCCTCAGGGAGTTGTCTCTAGCGCGATTGTCTTCTAGGGTGAGCAGCCCCCTAAGGAGTTGTCCTCTAGGGGAGTTTGTCCTCCAGGGGAGTTGTCCTCGAGGGGAGCTGTCCTCCAGGAGTCTATGCCAAAGGAATTGCACTCCAGGGGAGTTGTCCTGATTCCCTTCTTTCTCACCGTTCTCTGTCGCGCATCAGAGAGGAACGTTCAAACGATGGTGTCCAGTCTCCTCTTGTACAATGACACGCTTTCTCACTTTGTCTCTTATCCTTCAGATTGACGTGCTCCAGGGTTGATGAGATGATCTCCTGTCTGTTACCAGTCACATAGGCCAGGGGAAACCTAACAAAGATGATGACATAGTGATCATCAAAAATAAGGTTGAGTACTTGCAGAACATCAAACTTCTGTTGTCAACTGTTTTCAAACCATCTGAGAACAGCTAATATTCAGGAAATGTTACTCTAGTACAGGAAAGATTAGTTGAAAACTACAGAACACTTCACTTATAACAAAACTTCTACACAAATCACCATACTGACAAAATACTAACAGAAATATATACGTGGGACATTGTATAATGTGAATATTGTGCCACTGGGGATAGCGATAAAAAAATCACCTGCTTAAACTGATAATCCTACAACTATTTACTGTATATGAAGAGAACTATTCTCTGTATATGAAGAGAACTGTATATGAAGAGAACATATATTTCATAATGTACATGTAATATGCTTTCACCTGGAAACCAACGAAAAGGGGAAATCTAATGAAAGATTTGTCATCATCAACCAGTACTTTTGTTTATGTTTATTATTATTATTATTATTATTATTGCTTTGTCATCATTTCGGATGACAGGAACTAGAAAAGCGAACTTAATCACTGTTACCTCCGGCATCCAGTCCCGGGTAGTTTTTGCATATGGATATGTGACCACAACACCAGGTTTTCACCCTTCTCCTTTCTCCGTGCCGAGGTGTTTCTGTCTCAACATGGGACCTCCGGCTTCACGTCCTATATGAGGGACGGGGTAATGGGGATAAAGTGCCTCACCCAAGGACACAACCACCATGGCCCGGCGCGGATACAAACCATGGACCTCTAGGTCGAGAAACCGAAGCCTTATCCACTCAGCCATGACACCCTCCACTCGCAAGACATTTTTTTTCCGATACCCATTACAACCTTGACATTTTCTTGGTTCGTTTGATATTGTTCAGTTCAATTATGAGAATGAAAAAACAGGATTTGTGCCATTTTCTGTCTTTGTGATCCCAACATTTGATAGTTCTAAACAAATTCCCTGATTTTTTTTACTGATGAAAACTAACAATTCCAGAATCATCATTTTGACCTATTTCTTGTTTTGCTATTTCTTTTCTATACAACTGTACTTCTACTGGACACAAGAGGGCATGTCACAACATGGTACCTTGGGTTAACGTGTGGTTATTATATCTCCATAATCCGTGTCTGAGAAGTTTCTAGTGGTTTCGTGGCACACGTGCATGTCTTGTGATTCCATCATTGACTGACTTGTTTTCGTGACTCACCTCATTGAAGACTTGTGAGATGACATATTTATCTAGGATGGGGACGTACTTGGCCCTCTGCTTGACCATGGTCCCACCCAGGGCATCGTACAGGGTCAGTTTCTTGGCCGCCAGGCCGTTCTTCTTCAGCCATCTCTTGGACGATATCTGGAGAGGACTGCGGGGGAAAAAAAACAAGTAGAAATAAGTTTGACACATTAATAATAATAATAATAATAAATTATTTACTGAGCGCAGCAACTATGAACACAGTAACTTGCTGCTGCGCTGCAAGAGCTCCTAAAAGCTATTACTGCACAATGCTACGTCACAACTTATTGCAACTTAAAACATACAATATTCAGAAATTAGTACCACCCATCACAATTCCCAGATCCACCTGAGTGAGGCCCGATAACCTCTTGCTGCTCCATTCACTGACAATTCGAGGGACATGCCCAGTTAATACATAATTCACAGGAGCTCTAGTATTGAGGCTACCAGGCCCCACCCAGATGGCCAATGAGAATGATGAATGGTTATAAACAATACGCACCAAGATTATAATTCTTTTGACAGACAAATATTACTGGAATGTTACTGAATATACATAATACACATTCATGAAATGAGGGTTGTTATTGTGTTGTTACCTTCATCAATTGTAGAAACCATGTACATGGATCAGGCTTAGTATTATAGCAAAGTCTATTTCTGCACATATGTGACCCAACCTAGCAAAACCTGGCACTTGTCGGCAATTCACATTTGATAAGAACTGGCTTCAAAGGACCAAAACATCCACTGATTACTGCACAAAATCAAAAATTGAAAATGTCATAACTTTCCTTATACTGTATACGCTGAATATTTTGCGGTGGTTTTATTTTCGCATATTTCACGACTTACTGAACGCGAAAATTTCCCTTCCTGACATTTTTGTACAAAGTTAATGCAAATACAATAAAATCACGACAATATACTCTCGCGAATTCCCGGTTTTGAAGCAAAATCGCGAAAATATATGGACATGAAATATATGGCGTATACAGTAATTGTTCAGTTTTTGTGAAATATGCATCAAAGTGTAGCATGTGAAGTGTTATAGTGAATATGGCAATAATCTAAATTCTGTTCCTGGCCCTGCTTTTGCTGGAATCAGTCACATATAATGTTTAAACTATTTACAGTGGTGATTCAGGCCAGGTAAGGGGAGGGGGGAACACCCTCACTCAGGCCCCTACTTGTCTGTCTTAAAAGGGGGAAGGGAAAAAGACTGGGCAATAGAAGAAAAATAATGTACTCTACCCCCTTCCCCAATCTAGGGGGGGAAAATTACCCCTTATTTGCTTTCGAGCTCAATATGCTTGTACCAGCAAGTGCAATACCCCCCCCTCCCAAAAAAAAATATAAAAAAACACACAAAAAACTAGAGCAGTTCGACTGCGCGCAGTTGATAAGTATGCCTCCGCAGTCCGCACTCCCATCCAATTGATGTAATTTGAAAAGCTTCCAGCTACCATGGTAACAAGACCAATTAGATGAATAAGCATAAGCCCATGTGACCCTTGACCAAGTTACAGTAAAATCCAATTTAAGCAGGGTTGGCAGTTTCTTCCGCAGGCGGTTTTTTCCGCCGGTTTTTACCGTTTTTTTCCGTCCCGGAAAAAACAGGTTTTTTCCGCTTTTTCGGAAGAAACGGAAAAAACCTCCTAAGTATTTATTTTTTCGTTATTCAATCAAGATTTTCATTTTATTAACTATCATAACTATGATAAAACAGGACAGCTCTTTTGTTTTTTTGTTCTCCCCTGTTTTGGTTATGAACTTCTAACCATATGTTGTTGATTCCCTCCTATTCATGGTCACTTCTCCATGTAACTACATGTAACTGTACTCAGTTGATTGTACTATAATGTAGCTCAGTTTATAGCATGGAAAAAAATAGGCAAATAATTAGCCTTGTGTAAAGCGGGGAAAAAAATAAAATTTTCTTTTCGGGGGCTACTTTTCATGTTCCAGATACTCTTTTGTATAAAACCCTATGGCAATTTACGGGGACTCTTCTGCAATTTTCAGTGGCTCTTTTGCCATTTTGGGGGCGAAATCAGAGTCTGCTCTTTCTGATGACGTATAATTCAGATAACCTTAACACCTTATTAAAGGCAAGGTTCACCCTGACATCAAGTAGGTTTTAATAAAAGCAGAATAATGATAGAAACATATTAATGAAAATTTGGCGAAATTTCCACCAAAGAATAATAGAGTTATGAAGGTTCAAAGTTTCAATATTATGACGTCACATGCGAGCAGCTCCCTATATGTCATGTGATATAAATTCCATAAAAGTGCCGTTTTCTCGGAAATTTGAAAATTGTTTTATCTGAGCATTCAATATATTATCGGAAACCTTATTTCTTACAGAATTCTGTGAAAAAAAACCCATTCAATTATCATGAAACATTTAAAAAAATGGCAATTTATGGAATTTATATAACATGACACATGGGGAGCTGCTCGCATGTGACGTCACAAAATTGAAAGTTTGAACCTTCATAACTCTGTTATTCTTTGGTGGATTTTCGCCAAACTTTCACTAATATGTTTCTCTTATTATTCTGCTTTTATTAAAACCAACTTGACGTCAGGGTGAACCTTGCCTTTAACCGTTTAGATGCTATCATGTAAAATATAGTCCAAAATCTCGGGGTCCCCCCCCCCCCCTCTCAAGATTTTTCATTAATCAAAAAGACTAAAGACATTCAGAATCTCAGGCTGTTATTGGTGTGATATGACCTTTGGGCATAAACCTTTCAAATAAAAAAATCCCCAAAACTAAACTTGTGCTTTAAATATGAAAACAAGCTAAGTAGTGAACACATGCAAAGTGGATGCCAAAGATGTGTCAGTTGCTTTTAGGAAAATACAATTATACATTACCATGATGCTGAATAAACAATGAATAAATAGAGTTTAGGACATTTATGCAATACTTTACATCAAAAAGATCCATGCTAGCTCATGTACATACTAGTATACACTGCTTATGTGCCCTTTTTAGAGATCTTTTCGAAGGATAATTATTTTATTTCAAAATATTAATTTCTTGGATTTAGATTGTGGCAAGTAGTTTTTTCTTGTTGTCTGTTAAATATGTTGTTGCCAGTTATATTTGTTGTAATGTACATGTACATCTCCCAAAATTACTGCATTTCATTATATTATTTATTGGGCCCGGAAATATTGTTTGGGAGGTTTTTTCCAGTTTTTTCCAGTTTTTCCCGGTAAAAACCGGAAAAAGGGGTTTCTTCCAGTTTTTTCCACTGTCCCGGAAAAAACTAGTTTTTTCCGGAAGAAACCCAACCCTGATTAAGCCGTTCTTAAATTATCGTGACAATGAGCTCAATTCGGACATGAGGCTTTGTGACCTTTGACCTCTGACCTTTCAACTCCAAAATCGAATCAGTAAATTGGTACCTTATATTAGATACTTCTCCCAAGTTAGATCAAAATCGGAAAATTCATACTCAAGCTATCACAGTAATGAGCCCAAATCAGACATATTTAAGGCCTGGTGACCTTTGACCTTTGACCTTTCAGCTCCAAAATTCAATCAGTTTATTGGTGCCTCATAATACATACTTCAGCCAAGTAACATAAAAATCTGACTGGCCGTTCTCAAGTTATCATGGTAACAAGCCCAAATCAGACATATTTTAGGCCCGGTGACCTTTGACCTTTGAGCTCCAAAATCTAATCAGTTTATTGGTGCCTTATAATACACACTTCACTCACGTTACATGAAAATCCAACTGGCTGCTCTCAAGTTATCGCGGTAACGAGCCCAAATCAGACATATTTAAGGCCCGGTGACCTTGGACCTTTGAGCTCCAAAATCTAATCAGTTCATTGGTGCCTCATAATACATACTTCACCAATGTTACATGAAAA
>JZLH01S0014037.1:29504-52386 GCA_001188425.1 Eucidaris tribuloides
AGAGATGATGATGAGTGTGTGTGGTTGTGTGCTGGTGTGGTCGGGTGGGGGGGGTGTGTAATGACACCAAGTGCACCAAAATTGAAATGTAGCTTGTGAATTCTGTAATGAGTATGGTGTATATGATGGTGGTGGGTGTGTTGATGATGATATGATGCAGTCTCGTGGTGTGGTGGTGTGATGATGATGTGTAGTGGTGCTTGTTTGATGGTGGTGGTATTGATGAAGATGAGGGGTGGTGGGTGTTATGATGGATGAATGATGATCGATTATTTGATCACCAACCAGGCCTAAAATGTGAAATGTATTCTTTGAATTTCTTGATTTCTGTAATTGATGATGGTGGTAATGATGGGTATGGTGTTGCGTGTTGATGATCGGATGATCGGTGTTGTGGTGGTTGGTGATATGATGTAGGTGCTGCTGTTGATGGTGGTTGGTAATTGCATGAGAGATCGAGTTGGTGGTGGTGATATGATGATGGGATGATGAATGATTGATAGAGGATGATGATGATTCGATCCACTCACAGTGCAATTAAAATGTGAAATGACTTTGAATTTCTGTGATTACCATCTTCTTGATATTTGATTGCCATCATTTTTACAGGCAAAAGTCACATGTAAATAGTCTGTCTAAATCTGCTGAAAAAGTAAAAAAAAGCGTTTATGAGCACTGTGTAGTGAAAGTATAAAAGACACCTTTTGACATCTTGCTCATTTTCAGGAATTATAACCACAAAATTTTCCTGTCAAAATACTACTTTTTTGTGTCAGTCCAGTGTCTGTGATAGCATACTAGTATATCAATATTTGAATAGTGTATTTATATTCGTAAAGTAAGCTCTAACCACAAAGATCTACATCTCACAGCAGAATTGCTACCCCCGTAGAGTCCCTGTTTACCAACAATCTAAAACGAACTCAGCACTGTATTATAGTTTTATCTTGTTTTTTTGGTAATAAACTCATTCATTTATTCATTCACATATTTTCTGATTAGGGCTTGTTAGTATGTTTAAATCAACAGAAAATATAGTAAGTACAAAATATTAATGGCAATATGTTATCGCTATTAATGTGGTCTTTATAATGTAAAGGTAAAAGACCACCACTCATCATCATCATCATCATCATCATCATCATCATCATCATCATCATCATCATCATCATCATCATCATCATCATCATCATCATCATCATCTTACCCTGTAATGCAGTGATGTATCTCTCCTGTTGCTTGTTTAACAATGTCCGTGTCTCAGGAACAGCCCAGCCATCAAGACTGCCTCTGAGTCGCAGCCAGCTGGTCTTATTATGGTCTGAAAGGAAAGGAAATGACTCTGATCACTAATAATAATCCTTTAACACTTCAGTACGAGGTTGATAGGTAGGAAAATACTGATGTACAGAACAAGCATTAAGTTCACAGAGACTGCTTCTTGAACTTTTAAACTGCAGCATTGTGTCATAGATTAGTGTTCACAAGGGGAAACATACACTTTAAGATGTATGTTCATTCCTCTCTAAATTGATAAGATTTTCCATTTATCCTTGGCCCCCAGACTACCTCCTCGCATTCCAATCACTGGATACAGGTCAGGCTTTCTCCTCCAGAAAGTCCCAATGACCTTCCATAATACCAACAGCACTTGAGAGCCGAGTGAGAACTTATGAACTTTGTACACACACTTCTGAATAACCGCAATGACAGATTCATAACGGGTTTTACTCTGAGGGTCGGTGGCTGGTCAGTTAACGGTACTGATACACCTTTAGTTTGTAATAGTAAAGTTAACTGACGTCGATTACTCCCCCCCCCCTTCCCCCCAGCATCTACGAAGCACTGTGTTTGTACATTATTACTCTTATCCAGCCATATCACTTATCTAGATGGCTAGTGGTCCTAACATGGCCCGATAAGTGAGGTCGGACTGTACCCCTCTGGGGGACTTGCGCTCTAAGCAAGTTGTCCTTGGGGAGTATTGTCCTCTGAGGGAGTAGCCCTAGACCTGGGGCCATATTCTGAAAATTGTTTTTTAGAAGGAATTATGTTCTAAATCATACAGTTACAACAGTTTCGTATTCTGAAAATCCTCCTAAAGCAAAATCTCTTCTAACTTTTCTTCTAGAAGAAAAATTTGCATATGCGCGCATTTCAAAGTTAGAACAATTTTCGTATTCTGAAAATGAAGTTAGAAGAAATGTTAGAAGAAATTTAAAACACCTCACAAGCTCTTATACAGCAAGGGCGAGGATGGTAGCCTGTACCAAAGTTGGCGTTTCCTTCATCCATCACTTTGATTATGTCCGACAAGTGTAAATTAGGTTAATTGGTTTCATTTTCTATTGAACCAATTAGCTAAATTTGCAAAAGCTTGTGTGTGGAATGAGCATACCATGCTGCGGCTTTAGCTACATGAAGTAGGCCTCGTTGCTCGATCTGGCGCATTGTGAGTGTTTGTGTGTCATTCACCCGGGTCATTCATTAGAGGCTTTTCCGTTTAGGTTATTATGAATGCTTTATTTTTTTCATACTTTTTTTTCATGTGGAATAATTATCATTGATATCATTAATTGTATTGTTTTCTCCTATATCTATGTGAAAATTAAGTTCATTCATTTATTCGTTCATGCATTCATTCACTCGTACATGCACGTCGTACACAATATTATGCGCACAATGTTGTGCGCGTTCAATGCGCTGTCGATGCGCATTGCATTCCTCCGACGCGCAGTTGTTTACATTGTAAAGGCAGACGTGATTGGCTAACTTTCCAATTAACACTTGTCCTAATTGGCAGAAGCAAGAAAATGTGGGTGTGTCATTGGCGGTGTCATCTCTGTTAAAATCATCCTAGAACAATTTTTCAGAATACAGTTAGAAGAGATTTTAAGACTCTTCTAACTTGGGGAGTTAGAAGAAAAGTTAGAAGGAAAGTTAGAACAATTTTCAGAATACGGCCCCTGGCTTTTACATAGTTAAATACTGAAGACTACCATCCTGAAGTCAACTTACAGGCTATATTGGGTGGTCTGGTCTTGCCGTCCTTCGTCATGGATGAACGTGGGCGTGGAGGGTAGGTGGTCGTTCGACTCCGCCCCTTGGGGTGGCAGTGTTCGTGGGAGGTGGTGGAGGTGAAGCTGAGGGCTGACATGGGCCGGCGGGGGGCGTAGGTCTTGGCACTCTGTGGTCGGTTGGTCCTGGGCGGGACAGGGCTGGAGGAATCTCCCCGCGACAGAATCTGAGATGCTGGACGGACACCGGTGGCCGAGGCTGGCCGTTTCCTGAATAACAGCAAAAGTGATACATTTATTTTTTATTTGCATACAAAACCATTCTGCCTCCGATTTTATCAACTAAAGATAGATACACATAAAATACAGTGTTCAAAATTTGGGATTCATATGTTGTAAAGTTTTTGAAATATGAACAATGAATTATTAGAGATAGGCTCTTCCTCAAGTTTATTTTGTGACAGTAGTCTGGGTTCCATTCACCAGATGTATCATTCCCTAAGTTGATATTTTTCACTTAACAAATTTACAGAAGGATTTTAAAAGATCATAATTATTCCATTTCCTATGAATTAAGCCATTGGTTTTCATGTTAGAGGCAATTACTTGTAGCACCCTTTTGCTGAGATCTGAGATAATATGTCAAAGGCCTTCTGCCGGCCACGCAACAATTTTCGTCAAATCAAGTAATTCTGCTTACGGAATGGCATGATCCTTGCCACAGCCCATGTCCTTGCTGGACTTGTTACTCCAATCCAGGAGGGCACACTGACTGCGAAGATCGGCCAACTTCTTGAGGTCGTCTCGGCCTTTCTTGACCTCTTCCCGAATCAGGCGGGAGTCCTCGCTTTCGTACGGCTGGGGTCCGTCGGGGGCCACTCCCAGCTCGGGCAGTATAGTGATACGCTCCCCGAGTCGGAGGACAGTAGAGCCAAGAAGTCGTTGGCCTCGGTGTCGTTGCAGTTGAATGAGATGGTGTGGATGGGGATGCTCCTTTTCAGCTGGACTTGAGCTAGGATGGTCTTGGGTGGCTAAAACACACAGAAATGAACTTGAAGTAAATACAGTACTGTAAACATGGAATGTTTTGCAGTGTGGATATTTTTGCATATTTTAAGCTGGCCGATACCAGCTTGAAAATAAACATGCATCAATATGTTTGCAAAACTAATCATGTGGTAGTGTTTGGGCCTGGTTTGGACAGTGTGAGCATAATTGCCTAGCTACTGAGGTAGCATTGTGCGTTGTGGGGTTCTTCAACTGTTCGCGAAATTAAGAACAGACAACATTTCACTGTAGTCTGCAAGCATGAAAAATTAATCACATAAAATATCATTTAATAGTAACAGCTCAACAAAAGACTTTATTTACATGGCCACGATGATCTGTTTCAGAGAGATGATGTGAATACAATTATTTCCCTACAGCAGAGTTATGGATTTCACCTCAATGTTTGTATTACAAAAATGAATGAGAATCAAGTTTGTTTTCATCACCCTATGAGAATCTTGAGCAGCGAATGATCCTTATCCTAATCCTTGCACCCACTCTCCCCCCCCCGACCTTTTAGGGTTAACTTACATGATCTGGCCGTCCATCCGTCAGAAGGTAGACAGCCTCGGTGCTAGGATCTGCCAGTGCTATCTTGAGAGCCGCTAAGGTGTTGGTGGACCCGGCCGGGCCGAGGCCTCGCACCCACTGCCATGCCCCTTGCAGACTGCTCTCATTCACCTCCACGGCCCGGTCCCGCCACGCCGAAGCCCGACTCCCAAACTTGACCAGGTTGAACTTGGCCTTGTGTCTCAGTTGTTCCTATGGGAGGAGAGCAATGACATTGTGTGAAACATCAGGGTTGGCAAGATTGCGGAAATCATGTGATTTAATTCCAGTGTTGTATCGAAGAACACGGCTTCAGAGACTGAGGCCACCCCAAAACACAACCTTTACATAGGGTTTGTACAGGTGACTTGGACCGAGATCAACACAAAAGCCATCATTGGCCTTTAGACTGGCCTCAGTTTTCGTTTGAGTCACCTGTACAAATCCTATGGAAAAGTTATGTTTTGGGGCCACCTCAGCCTCGGAACATCACAACTCAACTACAACACCATTAAAATCATTCATTTAAATTTCAAAAAGAAAAGGGAAAACCAAAGAAATAAATAGGAACTTGGTTCAGTGACAAAAAAGATGAAAAATATAAGACTTGATATTTTTGCTATTCTGGGCTAAAAACATATAAAAATCAAAGGTTTAAATGTATTCAAAAATCAATCAATTCAAATTCTATTAAGTAAACCACTTTGCCAACTTATGGATTGATTTTAAAAGAAAATAAAAAAACAAAACGAATTTAAACAACAAATTCTGATTTAAATTTTGTTAAAATCTGATTCAAACTATCACGACACATAACGGATATTAATGATGATGAATTGTTTTACCTGCATCAGTTTATACATCTTTTCCTTGACCAGACCCAAGTGATTCTCCATCGAGTTGGACACGTCAATCAGAATGTAGACCTGGTCTTCTACGATGGTTCCAAACAGTTCTCGGCTTCCTTGCTGCAGCCAGTCCAACCTGTCCAGGACCAAAGGCAAACATACACTTGTGTCTCGCTATTCCTACTGATAAGGATAACTCTCTCTAAAGACAAAAGACCTTGAGGACAAACCTCGCATATGACAGCTCCCCCAGAGGACGCAAACCCCCCCCCCCCTGACAACTCCCCTGACGACAAATCTCCGGAGGACAACTCCCCTGGAGGAGTTCACCGATATTTCCACTTTCAAAAATTCCAAGTTATCATTGGCGGATTACTCAGGGTTCCCAGCATTTCAAGAAAATAAAATTCCCTGATTTTTCCCTGGTGAAGTCTCAAAATTCCACGATAATTATTTCAACTGATTTCCAGTTTCACATGTTTTCTATGTTTTCAGTCATCTAATGGATGTTGTTTTGATATGCAACAAAATATAACAGAGTCTGACCGACTACTTTCGATTTTAGGGCCAATCAAAATTCTCTGACTTTTCCCTGATTTAAGACATTTTTTATCAAATTTCCTGACTTTTCCCTGACTGGAAAAATGTAAAATAATTTTCCCCGATTTCCCTGATGGGCTGGGAACCCTGTTACTCTTCCCAGAGAGTTGCCCTTGGGGAGTTGTCCTGTGGGGATGTTGTCCTCCAGGATAGTGGGTCCGGGGGGGGGGGGGGGGAAGGAGTGGTCCCCGGGAGAGTTGTCCTCTGGGATGGCTGTCCTAACACGCTTATCGCAATGTTCTAACCAAAAATAATGGATGCCTGAGGTAGCAGATTCATTCAAAAAATCTCAACATTAACGAAATTGAGGCCAGGATGAATTTTGAATGCTTCACAAACATTATTTCAGTATATAAAACATGTTTTAAGAGATTTTTTGAGAGGAGGGGGAATTTACATTAAAAGTGGACATTTCTGCAATTTTTAAAAAGATATCCTTCATAGTTTCACCAGAAGTATTGAAAAAAGGGCAATCTTTTTGTAAAATGAACATGTTTACACAACAGAGAAAAGATCTGTCTGTGTGTAAGTTTCATTAAAAAGACACGAAAACAAACTGATTATTATTTTTTGCCATATTGTGCATTGTATTCCATTTCATTGATTGCCGTAAGTTATGATTCATCCAGGTAAATTCCATGTAACAATATCTAAATCACTTTATCTGGACTTAGTCTTTAGTTTCACGGTTCATGTCCGACCCTGGATGCTTCATCAGCTTGTCTGATTTGGTGGCAGCAAAGCAATAACATTGATAGTGACAGGGCGACTGTGCCAATTTGCAACAACATTTTCCCGCTACCAAATCAGATGAGTCCATGAAGCGTCCAGGATCGGATATCAAACCATTTTCTTTGGAATTCAAAAGTAGGTCCAGATGAACTGATTTAAATATATCAGAATGGAGATTCATACTTGCTGGTATTAGTATAATAATAATAATAATAATAATAGTCCATTCTTATACAGCGCATAATACCTATCGGAGATTGGTCTCTATGCACTTGGATATTATTACTCTGGTCACTGGGATACAGTTCTAACCTGCACAAAAATGTGCACCATTTCCACTCCCTGGGGAGTATTCCTATCTGAGCTGCCAAGTAGTAGCGCATCAAGCCAGACAAACTATTCATTAACTTGTGCTAAAAGCATGTTTTACATCTTAATGATTTTATATATATTTATTCTTATTGTATTTCTATTTAATTTCATGCATGTTACTAAAATAAATTTTAAGAGGACAAAAATAATGCTGAATTTAAATGAATTCCACTGACCTCCTTTGAAGGTCGTCCAGAGCAGCAGCCATTCTTCTCTCGTACACTCTATGGACATCAGCCGTCACGTGGACATGTTTGATGGAACCATCTTTCCACTGGAAGTGACAGAATTTGTCACAGTATTTGGCATTCACCAACTTGTTTCTGGTTTCCTGAAAACATTAGAAAATGAAGGATTTATCAAAGATATTGTTTGGCATTTTCAAGGGTCCATTCAATAATTGTTAAATTTTAATATCTGACCTACATGATAGTGTAGTGTTTGAGTGGACAAGTCAACACGTACCTCATAACAAAACACTGTAGACATTTATTGCTAGTCAGTAGCAAAATATGTACAGATAAATATTGGTTCATGAAAATCATGCACACAAAAATTGTACAACACAGCAGGCTATGGAGCAAAACTGGAATAGCCGTTCATTGACTTTCACTTTTTAACAGTACTTAATGATCATTTCGAATTGCAATTTTTACAACTTATCAGAAACAAAAGTAGCATGGGTGATCATGTAGCTTAGATTTTTTAAGCTATTGTTTAACGATGTTTGTTTGTAATCCTGATTGTTCCAATGTCTGTCACATGACATTTTCTATTTTAAGCACCATCTGTAGATAGTGTATTGACATGCAAGTCCTTACTGACACTTAAAGAAATATCTCTTAAATGCAGAATTCGCAACTGCATGTACACGTGCACTGGTTGTTTTTCTTCTGTATGTACTCAATTTCTCACATCCACGACGTACGTCCACTCTTATGTACTCTCGTTAAGTACACTAAATAAGGGTTGTAACATCACGCTGACTTACAGCATCAGTGTAATCATCGTTAGGGGCCTTCTTGATGTCAACCACCCCATCACAATGCCTGAAGGCACACGTCGCCAAGACGTCATACAGATCTAGCTTCCTGGCCCGGAGTCCTCGCTTGGCCAGCCACTGGTGGGACGTCATGTACTGCTCACTGCGATCCTTCTGGGGGGCAGGACTGTCAGGTTCGTCCACTGGAACTAGGAGGGGAACAAAAAATACAAGGCGATAGCCATTAAAGGTAAATGACATGTTTGGGGGTAGTCCTCACCTTGGGGTAAAAGCTACTCTAGAATCAAGTAAAATATGCAAGGATTCTGCTGTGAAAATCTTGTAGTCAAACGCTTACTCATTCTAAAATAACTAATGTCAATATCCCCTGTGGCAGGCAAATTTGCTGTGTGGCTCTCTATGGGTCCTATTTTTATCGTGTCCCGATAGAATTAATGTTCATGCTTGATTCTCCTTCAGTAAACAAATTAGAAACAAATCCTTCCAGGCAAGAGATCCACTCCAGCTGGTGTATAGTTGGTACATATTTCAACTCATTTGACCTATGACCTACATAAGTGATTCTTCGATACCTTATATAACATCGAGGTCCCTATGGGGCATCTACCAGCCAAGTTTGATTTATAAATGGCAAATACTCTCCACGTTATTCAAGTTTCATAAGCGTTACAGACGGACGACGGATGGACAGATGTCGCTAAGGATCTCTTGGAAATGCTTCACCTCAGTGGACTCGACAAAAGAATATATGTACATGTATTGTATCAAGTTTTAATGTAAAGTTGTGTGGAAAATGTGATCAAGAGGGGAATATAAAATCTAAACTGTTGGTCTCACTCTTTAAAATCAATTTCCATGTTAAATGAAAACAATCAGAAATATGCTCTACATCTGCACGTTCAATTCTAATATGAATTATTCTCATATTCTGCACTTCATATTTAAGATTTATCTAAACTTCCCTATTCCCATTTGCCTCGTTGACTTGCACTGACAATCTTTGTATCAAAGGAGGAGAGTGTGTGAAATATGTAAGTTATACACATGAATTCATTAACGAGCGATGCATGTCCATGTGGATAGTAGGTCTATGATTCAACCCTTTTTCTCTGTTTTGACGAGGTAAAAGACCAAGGAGGTATGACAGATGAAGTTACAAGAAGTCAATTCAGTCAATTCTCATTAGGTGATGTTTGTAGCTGCCATTCGAAAATATACTATCATACCTGCCAACCAGTACGATTTTTCCAGGGCAGCTCTGGTCTTGTTACAGTTATTAGGCGGTACGGTAAACAATAAAAAGGTTACATAATAAAAAATGAAATTAGAGTGCGAATGAGAAAAATATTGGAAAGAGCTAAACAAAGGTTTTCTTATGAGAAAAAAACATGAATAAAGCATACCTTTTGTTCCGTCACTCACCAGTGAATGTAAACACGTCATTTCCATCACAATTTGGGCATTGTATTAAAATCACTGTAGTAACCAAGGCATTTGGTTTCATTTATTTTGGCAATTCATATTCTTATCTTATTATAATCTACGTTTTTATTGTTGAAGGCACCGCCTAGTAACTGTAATAAGGACAGAACTGCCCTGGAAAAATCGTACTGGTTGGCAGGTATGTACTATGCATGCACTTAAGTGGATTTTTCTTGCTGATGGGTGACCAATGGAATTCTGTTTGCTTGTACAGTGTGTCTCAAAAACAATAATTTTGTGCAAGTCAAAAGCGCCCTCTTTGGTAATGAGAAAAACATTTTTGTGACGTAATGCTGACATCACCATCAAGAGCATAGTCTTAGATTTCAAATGCCGTTTGTTCTGTTCAGTCTGCTTGTTTTAATCCTGAGATATGTTCAGTTAACACCGAGAAGGTAAAATCCCAAATGTGCCACTTTTACTACAGGCAATGATAGCATGAAGCCCTCTTCCTATAAAAGTGACGCAATTGTGAATCTACCCTTTTGTTGTTTACAAGATATCTCGAGACTAAAACAAGCAATTTGAATAAAACAAACAGCATTTGAAAGCGAAGACTTTGCCCTTGATGATGACATAAACTTGTGTCACAGCAGTACTTTATAACTGTCAAAGAGGGACTTTCTACTTTCTACAATTTTTTTTTTTGAGACGTGCTGTAGCATGTCTTAAACGGAAGGTGTGATTTCCTACAATTTTGTTAAAATATGTCATTCTTCGATTCAAACTTGCAAGCATTTTTTTACATCATTTGTTTTCACTTATTATGCTTACTTACAGGACGAAAAAAATCACCTTGATAAACCGAGAAACAAGGGGTAATTTTTGCTACCAAATATCCAACTCATCTTCAGCTCTTCCATGAAGTTGGTGGCTTGGAACATTGATCATCAAAGACACCAAAGCATCTGAAGAATTTATTTGTATGTCCTTAAAAACCCAGCAGCTGCTCGAGTTAACTATTGCTTGTTGGGACTCCATCTCTCATTCCTCCTTGATTTAAAAGCAAAGTTCACTCTGACGTCAAGTTGGTTTTAATAAAAGCAGAAAAATTGTCATTTTTAATGGTTCATGATAATTGAATATTTTTTTTTTTCATAGAAGCCTGTATGAAAAAATGTTTCTTGATTATAATATATCAAATGCACAGGTAAAATAATGTTTAAATTTCTGAGAAAATGGCACTTTATAAAATTTATATTATTTGACACATGGGGACCTGCTCGCATGTGACGTCACAAAATTGAAACTTTGAAACTTCAAAACTCTGTTATTCTTTGGTGGATTTTTGCAAAACTTTCATTGATATATTTTTCTCATTTTTATGCTTTTATTAAAACCAACTTGACATCAGGGTGAACCTTGCCTTTAACTTAACACTCTCCCTTTCTCACTCCATTTTCTCTTTTCTGTGCAGCTGAAAGACTTACCATCTTGCCTGGTGTCAGGGACATGTTCCAGAAGGGTCTGGACCTCGCCTAGAATGGCCCTGGCTTCCTCCAACTCCTGCCACATGTTGACCACATCTTCCCTTGTCCCTGCCCCAGGGGGAACCCCACCCAGGGGAGCCTTGGTGTCATGGTTGTAGGAACTGTTGCCGCTCACATCGGAATCAAGTTTGTTGAAGGCAAATGCATGGAATCTGAAAAAAGAAATGTGAATCCAAATTGGAAATTTATTAAATAATGATACGGGTTATGAATGTTTCGTTTCGTTCAGCATAATATTCAAGGGAGAAAAATGAACTCAAAAGTAGCACGATGTCAAAGGCTCATTCTTGTGCAGGGTATAAAATGTAAAATCCAAACTCCATAGCAAATGTTATGCAGCTGTATTTGGATTAAGCTGCAATTTTGCACAATAACCTCACACACTTTATCCTTTTATTCAGCTCAATTTCATATTCTGATACTTCATAATCTTTAAGTTACAATTGATTGGTTTTCAGCAGATATTCTGCTAGGCCTTGAACACAAGGCCTAGTTTCTTTGAGAAACTTGACAAGGTGCTGCAAAAATATGGTAACATTAACTTCAAGAAAAACCATACATCTCAATTGCTTCTGGCCCTCAAATTCAGACAGATGATAGATAAAAGTTTGGACTGGCAGAAAGTAATCCCCACATGGAATTTTCCAAACCAACATAAATATTTTACCCACATTTATGCAAAAAACTACTGTTGAGACTTATTACTGTATACGCTGAATATTTCGCGGTGGTTTTATTTTCGCAAATTTCGCGACTTACTAAACGCGAAAATTTTCACTTCCTGTCATTTCTGTACAAAGTAAATGCAAACGCAAGAAAATTACGAAAATAAACGCTCGCGAACTCCCTGTCTTAAAGCAAAATCACGAAAATATATGGACATGAAATATATGGTGCATACAGTATTTGTTTTGTGGCAACAGGCACATATGGTATCGCAATTCAGGATTGCTGCTTGTTACCTTCCTCCTGTAAGTTGAGCCAAGTCTTTCAAGAAGTGAACGGATGTTGAATCTGCACTGTTGAAAGCCACGGTATTGACTGGTAGCGGACCCCCTTTCAGCTTCTGGAATGTGAGTTCCATGGCAGTATTTGCCGATGATCCTTCTGAGAATAGGTAAACAGCTTCAATCTGAATGGGAAGAGATCAAGTGAGAAATTGAACAGAATACGGCTTGTGCATGGAGATTGAAATACACTTTTGGTGAAAATCATGAATTTAGTAAATACCAGCAGTGAATTTAATTGTTAACCTAAAATATGTATGAATAGATATGAATTCACCTCCAATACACCTACATACTCAATTTGTTTCATGGTTTATTAGAGTTTTACACGTACAATCTGCATTACCATGTGGCTTAGCAGAAATAAGCAGACTGTATAACAGTGTTGTGATTGATCTGTTTATAGATGGTTTCAACAGCAATTCCAGAGATGATTTTTCAAATATTTAAATCAGCCTATACAGTGTCCTCTGTACATATACAGTAGATGCTAAAAATCATGTGATGTCACAGTAGAACAATCATTGTATTGACTTTGAAAACAAATTTTCAAAAAATTGTATTTTCCATCAAAAAATGAGTATCTTCTCTTCTTGTTTCTCACAACAGAGTTTGTACACTTTTATTATTTTAAAAATTTTCATGACTTTCCAGAGCAGAAAACTCTAAATTTCCACGACTGTTTTCACATGTTTAAAGCATGTAAAAATACATCATCACAATACTCGCACTAGTAGCATGCTTTAATTCCACAAATAAATCACAGGTCATTTAGAATATGATATTCCCTGACTTTCTAAAAGAAATTGATGAATTCCCTGACTTTTTGCTTCAGGAAAACGTATTTGAAATTCTTTGACTCTCCAGAAATTCCCTGACCTGTAAGAACAACACAATTTCTTGTCTATGGGACTGAGCTTAAGGCATTTTGGATGGCTTCCAGTTATGTCCCTCTTTAACTGACTATTTGCACAAGCACATGCAGTGCTGAGCCAAGTTATTGATCGTGTAAATCCACTTGGGCAAATACATTCATAGTCATGATCACAAAACTGACATGCAAAACTCATTAAAACTCTTGAGAGCATGGTGTAATTGAACTGTTCTTTGAAGTGCAGAAACTAGCAGCTGCTTTGTGACTGATCACAAAACATTGATATTGAGGAGAAAGGTTGAGTGACCCAGCATGGTTACAGAAAATCAATAAGACCACTGAATACTGTTGGTCTGTCAGATACCTTAACAATGAAATTGGATAACATGCTGACAGCAGGATAAATTCTCACAAGCTCTAATACTTAAGGTATAGAAATGAGACAATACCTTCTTAGCTCTATACAGACACTCCAGCCCGGTATTTAGACATCTGAATACACAAGTACAAGGATTTGAGATTAATTATAGTCTGCAGCATATCCTCAAATTTAAACTCTAGTGTTTCAAATAGCATACACCATTCGTTATCAGAAGAAATATGAAGCCATGCACAAAATGACTGATTCAGTAATTTAGTCTTATACAGTAAAACCTGTCTAAAGTGGCTACCCAAGAGGTACATAAAAATAAGGATGTTATAGACACAATTAGTTGTCTCCAAGGGAATAATTTTAGTGGCCACTATATAAAGAGTTGGCTGCTATGGCAGACTCGACTATATCTATTTTTTATTTTTATTTATTTCTTTTTTAATTCTTGCTTGCCTTATTAAAAAAGTCATTTCACAATATCCTAAAATGTTTGAACTAATTTTCTTCCTGGTTACATTTATAACTGATGAGGTCAGTTAGTAGAGTGTCCGCCTCTTGACTGGGAGATTGCGTGTTCGACTCGCGGTCAAGTCATACCAAAGACCAATATAAAAATAGTACCTACTGTCTCTAGCCTGGGGCTATGTAGGGAATTCAAACGCATGGACTATCAGACGACTAACCCCACTGTAGTCAAACTGTCTTGTGCAGCCATTTTATTCCGTTCTTGTATAGCATGTAACACGTAGCTTATAGCACGTCCCTATGCGCTGTTTATTATTACCCCCATGGTCATGACAGGTACATTTACGCTACTGTTACGCGCTTGAAGCTATAAATGACCCGACCAGGGTACCCAATCATACACCTGGGTGGAGAGTAGCAAAGCAGATTACAAATGTCTTGCTGAAGGACATTAAAAGCAGGGGATCTCTTTTGCATGCCTAAAAATTAACATTGCGAAAATACAATGGCATTTTGAAGAAAATGCTATCTGGGAACCTCCAGCAAAATACAGGAGGTAAAAACTCAGTTTTAGTGGAATTATATAGTGACCGTTAGACTCTGATTTGAATTTTTTTCTCGCGAGGAAAAAATTCCTACCATAGAACGTACACTAAACGACTATTGTTTATCTTTCACATTTTTCAAATTCTACGTAATCACTGACCCCCAGATTTCACAGACATGCCCTTCATCAATAGCCCAATGGCATGGGTTATCTTTTCTTGGTTTTCTGGGATGTTTGCAAATGAGATCCACTGCCTTTAATGACGTGTGGCCTAGGGTTATGGAAATGGAGACAGGCACCGGCCGCTGCTGCACAATAGGAGCAGGCCGATTTAACTTTCAACTTACGTTTCTGTCGGTGAACGCCTTGAGCACACCCTCGCAGGCACTGGTTTCTGTTGTGGCTGCCACGCTATCCAGCCCTCGAATCCACTCCGAGGCCTCCTTGATGGCATCTTGGGATACAGGCACTGCATGCTTCTGAAACATCACCATGTCTTGAGCAGCCCTAACATCATTCCAACAAATAAAGGAGAAGTAGGGTTTGGGAGTTACTTTTTCATGAATGTTGAATAAATTAGCATAAATCAGCGTAATAAATGAATTTCAAAATTCTACCATCAATAAATTCCCATGTATTAGAATAATAAATTAATTTTAAAATTCTATTCAGAAGTTTGCAAGCCTGCACCAATCCCTATCAGATAACGCACACGGAATCAAAATCCACCACAAAATAAAGGAAAAGTAGCATTCTTTATTGCTGTTGAATACATTTTATGAATAAGCATAATTCATGAATTTCAAAATTCTGTGTACAACCCCACCAAGCCTTATCATATACAAGGCAAACGCCAAGCGTTGTCTCGCCTGCATATCGCAGTCATGAAGAGACTGCATGTCAAAACTGAATTTGGTGATTCCACGGCCTAGCTATAGAAAGTTTAATATTAGGTGTACAACATAGCATAGTACCAGTCATGGAAAGTTCATTGACATTTGAACTTAATCAAATTCAACTCACATTCGAACTTGTCCTGCACCTTCAAGAGATGGACCTCTGGTATGAATTTGGTGATCCCACCTCGAAGCTATAGAAAGTTATTGTGTTTACCAGACAGCACAGTGCCAGTCATGGAAAGTTCATTGACCTTTGACCTTTGACCTTAATCAAATTCAACTCATATTCGAACTTGACCTGCACCTTCAAGAGATGGACCTCTTGTATGAATTTGGCAATCCTACCTCGAAGGTATTTATAAGAAATTATTGTAGATAGATAGATAGATGAAATGGGTTTATTGAATCAAACATAGTAAAACATCGCCAGCCAAATGGCTGATGTGTAAAACTTACAATGAAAACAATAAATAGTGACATACACGTATAATAATTAACAAGTAAAATATATATGCCATTCAAGAATCATCTATAATGAAAATCAATATAATATATTACAAGAACAGATTTTTGACATTGTTTCTAATAATGACTTAGCCAAAAGAGTTGGATATGATTCTATGTTGGTTTAAAATGTATAAACAATTTAACATTAGACAATAAACCATTTCATGCGATGAAGTATACGAATGACTTAGTTCTATAAGAAATATTGCACTCTACAATTTCAAATATCAAAAATAAAATTAAACATGAAATATACTGCAGAATACTAAGATTTAATTGTACAAATTCAAAGTATAATACTGGCAACATAAATTATTTAACTAGTAAACTGAATAGTAAATCAATTTCGAGACATTTGAGTAAAAAAAAAAAGGAAAAGTATTAAATCAGTAGTATACCTCCCCCTCCCCCCTCCCCGTTGCACATAGCATGTAACGGTACATTAAAAGATTGACGGTATAATTATATTTGATAAGGCAGAAAAATTTGTTGCATTTAACTATGATGGCGTAAGATTTAATTGATATAATAAGCCATTTCCAAATGTCATAATAAGGCATGAATTAATTCTATAAATATATTATATTGCAATGAATTAATTCTATAAATATATAATATTGCAATGAAATAATTCTTATAAATACATTATATTGCAGATTCTATAAATATATTATATTGCAGTAATAAATTCTTATTACAAAAAAAATGAATGTAATGCAGATAAATACAGTAATTTGATTCAGTTGCATAATTCAAAGTAGGATACTGGCAGATTTATCATTTAAATCGGTTAGCGGAGAAGTAAAACAAATTGAGAATAGTTCATTTGAAGAAGATCACAAACATACTATCTGGTTTTTTTTTTTTTTAACTAGGTGTTCCGCCCCCCCCCTCCCCCGGTTGTTACCAAAACATGTTTAATTGTGATGTACAACACAGCACTGTGCCAGTCACGGAAAGTTCATTGACCTTTGACCTTATTCAAATTCGACTCATATTCGAACTTGACCTGCGCCTTCAAGAGTTGGACCTCTGGTATGAATTTGGTGATCCTACCTCGAAGCTATAGAAAGTTATTGTGTGTACAACACAATTGTTGACGACGCCGACGCCGACGCCGACACTGACACCGGAAATAGTGATACCTATGTCTCGCTCCGCTACGCAGGCGAGACAAAAACAAACAGGATAATTTGACACAAAATAACGTGATTTTGAACACACACATACAGAGCCGTTTTCATAGTCCCCTCATGGATTTTGTTGGGCGGGGACAAAAATGTGTGTAATAAATATTCAATTCACATTCAAGGACTGGCGAGAAAGATAATATCTGGTGGAAACATCATGGCCTAGTAGGTAAGGCCATGGCTTCCTGATTATGGGATCCTTAGTTCAAATCGTGTCACGGTGTCTGTGTATAAGCATTGTCCTGTATTAGACAATGATAGAAATTGCAAAGTATTCTGGTGCAGTATAGGCCTACATTTCTATAGGTACTAACATGTTACACGTGAATGTTGTATCACATGGACACAATAAGATTAAGTCACATCAAGCTCATTTACACAATTACAAGTTTCGATGGAATATCTATCACATCTATTTATTCCCAAGCATGAAGATTGATTCAACACTTCAAGAAAAAAGATGACACATGCACATTATTAAGGGAAAATAAATAAATAAATAATTTGTGCAAATGCCAAACTAGAATTTAGCCCACTTGTGAGTAGCAAGTCCCTCTATACTTCAAAACGATGTTTACACTGAATATTTCCGATATCATACACACTTCTACTACTCAAAGACTGCTCTATGTCAACCAACCTTATCAGATTGAACTTTGCAATCTGGGACACTTGGTCCTCCAGCACTCTGATGACGGCATTCCGGCAGTGATCAAAGTGACTCGGTGAGTTGGTCTTGATATCCAGCACGATGCATATACAATGTTCCTCTATCACACCAAAGAGCCGCCTGCTCTCGCTCGTCAGCCAGTCGATACGTCTCTTGTACAGGCTGATCGCTTGTAGCAGGCTATTTTCAATCTGCTTTATCTTCTCTTTACTCACTTTGACCTGGAAATGTATATGAGATAAGAACGGTAACACATTTATGACTAAGAATGCTTGTACATAAATATGAATGCTTTACTTGACAGTGTTTACAATACAGTCAAATAAATCTGTCAAAGTGTATTTGGTTAAGAAATGCCAGGGAATTTTATTAATTTGTGCCATGCAGTGGCAGTTCTTGCAACCTCATTGTTACAGTTTAACCCGTTAGAGACTAGGTACGAGTTAACTCGTGTTGGGGTCTATAGAAAACGCGTAAAACAGGGAAACCAAATCGTCTTCAATGGGTTAAGATTTTTACCAATACCATAATCACATGAGCAACTGCAGACAGTAGTTAATCCCCCAATTCCCAGACCAATAATACAACTACCAGACACATATTTTAAGTTTTCTCTTCAAGTGTTTCATATTGGATATGAACCATTTATCATATTCACTCTCCAGTATGCAGAATTTGTTGTTACACAGTGCAATCCACCCCAACACTATTTTCTTATTTGGGAACTGAGTTTAAACCTGGCTGTTTTCATGTACTATGACACAGGAATATTTTCAAGACTAATGCTTGTAAACCAGTATAGGTCAAAGGGTAATTTCACTCAAAGTGGAAAATGAATTTTCCTTGTCCATTTTTCACTGTAAAATGGGGACAATGAAGCAACTGCAATAACATTTGCAGATAACATGCCTCCTTTTTTAATTTTTTTGGAAATTGACATGTGTACTTCAAAGTCCCATAAATACATGAAACCTTATTGTACCGCATATGTATCCCTGCTTCTACACAACTTCTCACTTCAAAAATTTGACAAGCTTAATATTTCAAAGCTACATTAGCACTTGTATCAACTTTGGCCAAATACATTTTATCATGATTTGAAATTGAAAATATGTCAAATCATCAAAATGTACATGAATTACATTTCAGATAAATACATGTAATAGTAAGTAATAAATAAGAGCCTGTCAGCATACCACACAATGTTTTACTCTAGCTGATACCACACATCTACTATTTGATAATATTAATTTAGCACACTCCAACTTAACAACAACTGAAGAATCTACATGTACCAGGCAGTACTACATTGCTAGGACATGTCATAATCTGTGACTACATACAATATTTGATCTGTCATCATATGTGAGAAAATGCATACAAATACAGTATGTCGCACAGGTTGTGATTACATAATAATTATACAATCCTCATTTGCACACTTACATTCACATTGTAGACCTGGCCATCTCTCCTAGGATACCGGGTAAACAACCCCTCACCGTAACGTGAGCAAACAGGCTTCTTGAGAACACGGTCGAAGTCTGGCGGAAAACAAACAGTGGGAAAAGTGTAAGTACATAGTGTCTCATGATCAAAAGGTGGCTTTGTACAGAGTATTTACAAGTTGGGAATTCGAATGGTAACTCAATTAATCCCAACGATCACAAGACCAGTATAATTCCATAATAAGATGAAGTATGACTGTCAAATACCATTCAAGAAAACAAAGTTCACCAATCAAATTTAATTTCAATCAAATCAGTCAAATCTTTTCTGTTGGCGTTATCAAATATATTCTTGTCTGGAGGTAAAACAGTTTGAATCAAAGCAGAAAACACAGATCAGCCGATCAGTGAATATTTGAGTCAAATCAGAGTAATATGAATTTTTATGATTAATGACCGACATTTACTGTGAGCAACCCTTCATTTCTCTTTTTTTAAGAACACCCTTTCTTTACAAAGAAAAAAAAGGTGTACACCATGCACATGTATGGACTTTCAAAATGGACCCTAAACAAGTAATTATCTGTTGATACCCTAAATAAGTATTCAAGTACCCTAACCAGGTATTTAAGTCTGAAAAGATACCCTTCTAAGTCAATCTAAATTGGAAAAAGTATACCCATTTAATTCCTGATTTTGGCAATTTTGATACCCTTTTCACTGTATGGGTGTACATTGCCCAACCGTGAAAAACAACCCTTTTTACACGTTTTTCACACGTGCATGGTGTATACCTTGTAATGACAGTGGCCCCCTGGAACTTTTATGGAGCGAAAACAAGAGGAATCCTTACCATCGCTGTGTTTAAATCCTATAGTACCAAGTATCTGGTCCAGTTTTAGTCGGTTTCTTCGCAGGCCGTAGGTACTCAGCCACTTTTTGGTGGAGATCATGGCCTTCACGTCTGGCTCCCATGTGGTCTTGGGAGGGGGCTTGAGCTTGATGACCGAAGACATCTCCTCAAATGATAGTTGGCCTTTCCCACCGGTGGTTGATGGGCTTCTTCGAGGTCCAAGATCAAACTTTGGATCTGGAGAGAAGAGAGTTAAAATGATAATCACATAGTCCACACCTGTATATCCTGTATTTAGTAATTACCTATATTTCTGTAAAACACCGGTACATGTAGAGTGAAGAAAAATACAAGTGAACATCAATGAAAAGATCATCTGTGAAGCTGCATCTATGCATGTCCAACAAGATAGGATATAAAATTTTATTTTCAGAGGCTACTTTGATAATATACAGGGGTGTGAGTGACCACAAGTAAAAATAGCTGAAAAAAGTTGAAATTGCAAAAGCTCCTACACTTTTGCACAGGGGACAGTCACAAAAAGCTGAAAATGGGTGGAAAATCAAAAACAAAAACAGATGAAATCAGCTAAAAAGGTGAAATCTCACACCCCTGAATATACCAATGCAAGTGCATATGTTATGAATTTAACTCTGTGACAAAAATTGAGGACTCTTTTGTGATTTAGAGAGCTGAACTGCCATCAGTCTCTGTGAACAAGTATGGGTATTATCTGCACTGATGTCCAATGTACATGTCTTTAGCAAAAATTGTAGGCAAACCAATTTCAGATATAATGCATAATACATATAGTCTAGAACAGAAGTCGACTATTCGGTTGATACATTGTACATGTAAACATGTACATTGGACAGTGTACATTTACTGCGCCAGCCCGCACATTGGCTCAGCAACTGTACACTATCCAATGTATGTAGCCTACGCAATCAGCAATGTGGACTAACAAGACCTTTGGAAGAAAATCAATGTTTTAAACGATTTCAGATCAAGTTTAGGACTTTTTATGCAGGTATGAATGATTGAAAATTAAAATGAAACCCAGTTTGTGATACATCATTGAATTTGAATGAGTTATCAGTAGGGGCGCTGGTCTGTAAATGCAGATCGTCTACTTTGATAACAAGGATCTGAGGATCGTCCTATAAGGATTTCTTCACACACAAAAATGGGAAAGTTCATTATTGCAGGGCAGGGCAATAAAAAAAGTCCTCATAAATGACAATCTTGGTTTATGGTGACACAATTTGTCGTTTATGAGGACATTTTTGTTTTTAGGGACCTTGTTACAATTATTAGAGACCAGCTGGATATTGTTTGTATTATTGTAAAATTCTTTCACACAAATTTGTGCAAAAGCCAATTGGTTCTGCCTACGAATTTCCGCTTAATTCTGAGATTTAGAGGCCTAAATTATTATAGGTTGCTACCTCAGCGTCGGTAGATACGTTGACGGAATAAACCACACATGCCGAGGTGAGCAACTAGACCCCAGGATTACAGAATTTCCTTATATGTACAGTGAATAACAGACTAAAAATGTCAAAATTCATCAAGATGAGTCTTAGTGTTATGGGGTCTTATTTATCAGACTGATATTCTGCATGACATGCATGCTAGCATAATTAACCCGTTGGAGACGATTTGATTTCACTATAAGTACACGCAATTTCCATAAACCCCAACTCGTACTTAGTCTCCACTGGGTTAAGATAAAAAGGGGAAAGTACATTAAAAAGTGTTACTGTTACTTAGTCAAACCGTTACTAGTGTTAATCTAATTAGACCGATGTAATCTGTCGTTTTATTCGGGGGCTTCTCATTTTTCTAACAATATTGACATCATCAGTCGGCCCCCTCAAGGCTGACTGATGTCATGGTCAATATTGTTAAAAATGAGAAGCCCCCGAATAAAACAACAGATTACATCGGTCTAATCTTTAGTCGATCTACCGTTACTTACTCTCAAACTCTCGAGGAGAGCGAACATTTGCAGGGTCAATTTCGTACATCGTGTCAACATTCAAGGACATCAAATATCACCACACATTAAATTTTGGACTACACTGAAAACATTTTCTTTTCACAGAAATAAACTATGCAACACTGGCAGTGATGATACGCTCAGCCTCAGCCACACCGTCGGCCGTCACGAACAAATTCACTCTTGTCAGCTTGTGCCTTGTCGCCTTATATTCGTTATTTGATATCCATCACCATGATCACTCTTTTGCTGTTACGGTAGACCAAATTAAAAATTCCAAGCGTCGATGGTGACGTTTACTGAGCCATTTGCAACACAATTTGTATCATAAAATGTGCTCTCATTTACGAAAGTAAGGTTCAGAAAACATGCGGATATGCCTACACATGTACACACACTCAAGCGGCGATCGCCGTTGCATTACACGCGTTGTTAAGCACCGCTTCCAGTTGCCTGGGATGATGTACACAAAACGGCCAATCAATTAGTGAAATTTACCATCCTCGTTCGCGTAAAAGTCAATAATTCTACAATATTGTCTTCCTATTAAAACCAATAGAATCATGTTTTACCATTCTTTTCAATTTAATAAACCTTAAATAAATGTATTCTTACATTATTTCATGTAATCATACATTATTTCAATTTTAAAATATTTTACATCAGTACACAATGGCATACACAAAAATTGATCGCCCCAGCGCATCATTGACCGCCGCATGCACCTGCACGCGCAGACACCACCCCAAATCCGCGCCGTTGAGTTAGATCGACCCCCGGGAGATGACCCTCGAGCTCTCGCGACTAAATCATGGTGGGCCACAGTGACCGTGCCGGGGGTGGGGGGGGTTGTTGATTGTTCAAACATTTCCCCTTTTGCCAAAGGCCGCCCCCCCCCCCGCCG
>JZLH01S0014037.1:73825-85330 GCA_001188425.1 Eucidaris tribuloides
AGAAATAAATTCACTTTGCAAATGGAATCATTGTTTGCCTGGGGTACATTTTCTATGACAAATGGAATTGCCAATGTTAGATCAGTTGAAACAGATATACAGTTTAGAAACGGAAAGACCATTTTCTTGAAACGGAAAAATCACTTCTCGACATACTTTACCCCTATGGCAATATGTAGTAATAAGATGATGGGAAGAAATAGCTCCTCCCTATACTTTACCCCAGGGCGGCGGGCGATTTCGCCCTCGGCGGAGTCCAAATTTCCCCTTAAAATCCTTGAAAACCAATTTTTTGGGGGTGACCATTTTCTTCAGAGTCGCCCTTATCTTTAACAACAGAAATTTTAGGAAAGTTCAGACCCATTTTATCAAACATATCATTGATGAAATTTGTTGAAAAATTGTTCAAGTTTCTTTAAATTATCACTCAGAAACCACTTTTGCGTGCTTGTTCATGTGTGTTATAGCCCCCAAAATTAAAAAATAGCCTCAAGAAATTTAAGAATAGCCCCAAGGCTCATTTAAAAATCGCCCTTAAAAAATAGAAATTAATTCCTGCCCTGCTTTCAACAATCATTTGTTTTTATCTCATCTGCGTAGTAGAGCGAGAGATAGGTGTCACTTTCTCGTTGTTGTTGTCATTGTCAACAATTGCGTTAACACAATACCTTTTCATGATTTTGGAGTAGGATCACCAAATTCATACCAGACGTACATCTCATGAAGGTTAGAAAACAAAGAAATGTATGTAAGAAATTGGTTATGCAACCAAAATATCTTGAAAAAAATCAAGGTTTTTGTTTGAAAAATTAAAAGAAAATCAATGTTTTCAGTTGATGCTGCATTGATTTTCCATCAAATAAACCCCTTCCCAACATATGGGTCAATATTTACTTATTATTACAAATAAGTGGTATAAGTAAAAAAAAAAAAGTGATTTCAATTTAAAAAAGGTAGTAAATTTCCAACCCTGAATTCGAGTGCATTTCTAGACTCCCTCATGAATGTATCATCTTCACTTTTGTTTGTCACTTTGTGCATATTAAACATATTAATTTCATTTGTGTATCATTCTAGGGAGAGGGTAAAGAGGTCAAAGTTGAGTGTCAACTGGACATTTGTCCTGGCCCTGTTTCTCTGGGCACCATCAACCCAGCCATTGGTGTCCTCCACTGGGAGGAGATGAGCAAAATGGAAGAGCTTCAGAGTCACCTTCAGCATCTACTACGGACGGGAAAGCCAGAAGGGCCCTTTTGGTTGTTTCATACATGCCGCTGGAACTGCAGGACAGTAGACCGGAGGGAGAGAAAGGGGTGGATGATGTTGGCAACGGGTTGGACGACCAAGAAGTGGAGTTGGAGAGTTTTCAGCAGGTGTATATGAATTATGAGCGTGAAGAGAGCAACGATAACTTGGCACAACAGTTGTTGCTGCTACCCCTGGCAAACGGCAAACGGAATAGCCACAATGCCTCCCACAGTAAGAAACCCAACTTGAATGTCAATGTCATGCTACTGGACTCGGTTTCACACAGCCACTTCTACAGATCCCTCCCCAAGACCGTGAGGGCACTGAGTGCCATCGACTCTCAGTCGTCGCACGTGTACAGCTTCAATCTCCTGCAGTCGCTGAAGGGAAGAACCTACGAGAATCTGGAGATGCTTTTCTCCGGACTCGTGCACGATCCCGAGAAACCTTTCGGCACCCAGGACATGCCTCCCAATCCCATCGACACGAGAGTCCTGCTGGAGGGCTACAAACATCGTGGCTACGACACACTCTGGATGGAGGATCTGTGCTGGACGTGGGAGTGGGGAGTCGCCAAAAATTTTGTGGTGCACTCGCCGACGGAGATGCTGAGTTTCCGCTGGCAGAAGCTCAAAGATGCCATGATGAAAGCGGGAATAGATAAACTCGGTTTGGCACTGGCGAACTGTGAGATCCTACATGCCAATGGCCATAACGACCCCTTCCATGGGCCACCAGCGATTTGCTACAATGGGGAGTACCAACACGCCTTTATGCTCCAATACCTTAAGGATCTCCAGGTGGCACAAGAACAGAAGGGAGTTCCCTTCTTCCACTACTCAGAGTTCAATGTCGGGCATGATGACTCGGGGCTAAGAATTCAAACGCTTGACTCATATCTGGCTGATTATCTAACATTTACGTCAAATCTGGAAAATACCCTCACCGTAATATTTGCCGACCACGGCAATTCATATGGTACATTTATTCAGCGATCGGAAGAAGGGCGAACCGAAATGTTTCATCCTGCTCTGTTTATTGTGCTGTCCAAAGGATCAGACAAGTTACTGTTACCAGAGCAGCTCAGTGCTCTGAGGGTTAACCAAGACAGATTGGTGAGCGTTATGGATCTTCATTACATGCTGAGGTTTCTAGCGTATCCCGGTATCAAAACAAAGGTGTCGGCAGCTCACAAAAACTATGACGCCAATCCCATGGGATTACTGAAGGAAATCTCCCCCAACAGAACTTGTGATCACATTCCCCGCATCCAGCCCAACGTGTGCATCTGTGAAGACTTTGACACACCGGTGCAAAATGCTAGCAGTCGTGCAATCTATGCCGAGTTTGCCCTCGGGGAACTGAACAATGCTATTCAAGAGCAGTTTGTTGAGGCTCATCCGGAGGCAAGAACAGGCTTTGGGAGATGTCAACCTTTGAGAGCCTTGTGGTTCTCCAACGTCAGGGAGAATTTTCATGGGGTGAGTGACAAGCTGGATTGGTGTCTTCAATGTATATGTAATGTGCATTGTTGTAGCTAAAAGGTTTAATCAACTGATAGTTCCAAGATTATTTCCCCAGAGGACAGCTGCCCCTGAGAACCACTTCCCCGGAGGACAACTCGCCTGAAAGATGGCTCCTCTGGGAGAACAACACTCCTCTCCCCCACCCAAGGACAACTCCACCGAGGACATATCCTCCGGAGGACAACTGTCCTGGAGGAGTTTATCAAATTAACAATGTTTCAAGTTTTTAAAAATCTGAGTTATCCTGGGGTGAGTAGTCTTCTGGGGGAGCCGTCCTGCGGGGGAGTTTGTCCTTCATGGGAGCTGTGCTCCGGGGACTTGTCCTCGGGGTGGGGGAGGGGGAGTTGTCATATGGGAGTGGTTACTGGAGAGTTGCTCGGTCGGGGGGGGGGGGGGGGGAGCCTGATACGTCAGCTGATGGTTGACACCGTTAACCCTCTTACTCTGACAGGATAACTTTTGTTGTTTTTAGTGTGGGGCTGTCATTGCCAGGGAATAAAAGGGGAATTCCAGACTCATAGCAAGTTGCTTTGAAAAGAGGCAGAACACTCAGGGAAACACATTGGTGAAAACTTGACTGAAAGAAATCACACAAATAAGAATAACAGTCAGTCTGCAGTGATCAAAAATCCTTCCTTTAATGAAGGGCGTATTCATGGGTGAATGCGCTGTGCATATATATGAGGTGGACATATCATTTTGAAACTCCAAATAAACTTAGAAAATCAATTCTAATAGTTTAAGTGTGATACATCATTGTAAAGGAGATATTTTAAGCTTTCATCAATATCTTTAATTTGACACTTATATGTTTTCAAATGTGTAAATGAAGGTCCAAATTTTATGTAAAAATAGAAATTTGAATGAATTTGAACAGTTAAAAGTCTAGTTAAATATTCTTGCATCTCACTAATTTTACATCACTGTAAAGAGCAACAATTCATCTTTCTTATTATGTGTTGGTTTTGCTATTCATGTTGTATACCAGTCAGGATCCAGCAAAGTGCAACATGAGTACATAAATGCCACTCAGTAAAATATGAGAAAGTATTTCATTGGATGCTGTGGTTTCTACTAAACTGTGATTGGCCAGAGAGAATACAAAACATGCCTTCACTGCATGCACTGGGCACAGGTCACCATAATGGTCATCATAGTGGTGGTCTTGTTTTGAATTACCCGCCAGTGGTTTGGGGTCAGCCAATCACATACCAGGATTGCAGAAATCCATGTCATATTTTGCATCTTCTGATATTTTGCTGGATCCTGACTGGTATACAACATAAATAGCAAAACAAATGTCATAGACAGAAAGGTGAATAGTTGGTCTTTACAATGATGTAAAATGAAGGAGATGCAACCAGATTTAGCTTTCATTTGAGTTTGATAAACAGAAAAGAAAAATTCATGTTTTTACCATCTTTTTGACCTCAAGTTTTTAAATCTTATCATAGATCAAATTAAATAAAACACATATAGATATAAACTTTGGAGTATCTGCTATGTAGTCATTTTAATTTCTTATTTATAAACACACTGTAATCATGAATTATTGTAATTTCAAAAGAAGAGTCTCAGCTCATTAAGTATGCAAAGTGCACAGAGAAGTTTTGTGTCCTGCGTTCAGTGCCTCATTATGCTCATTTGCATACACACTGCTGACTGACTGAATAGAGATATGATGTATGAAAATTCCAAACATCCAATACAAAGTTGGCATGCTGTTGTGTTACATTCATATTGGTACATTTTCACTTTCTTGATGGTTTGTGCCTGGATAATTATTTCACATGAGAATCATGTAAACAGTCTTAGTCGAAAATATGTCTAGTACATAGATGTTGAAATTACTTCTTTGGAGAAAATTAAAATTTAAGCAGTGTGTTGTGTACAAACAAATGGAAGCTGCTCATGTTAATCAGGTTGGTGGCTTTGTTGACTATGGGGGTGGGGCAGATTCTGCCAACACCCCCCCCCCAATCGCTGCCGTTGACGGCCAAATCAACACACACTTCAGCACCTCATTAAAATTGCTAATTTGGTAAATTGTTTGAATCTGCATTGGGTGCTAGTGTGGCCATATCTTAGCAACCATAATGCCTTGGGGGAAAAATAAACTCCTCAAAAAAGTTTTGGAAATCTGAGTTTGATGGATTATTTCTCTCATTGGTAGCATAATCAATCCATGCTTGGTACCATTCAGAACGATTATTTAATATCTTAAATGATACCTACTTCTATGATTTTTTCATCGGGGTAAAGCAGTATTTGAAAATGTGGGATAAAGTGTAAATTGAAAAGCTGCAAAATGGCCGGTAGTCATAAAGAGTCATACAGAACATGTTCTTTTGTATGGAGTTATATCTTTTGTCTCAAGCTGGTCGGCATGAATGTCAATTTCCAAAAGGAGCTCCTGCAAGTACAAATTTCACAGAACTCTGAGATTAAGGCTTCGCAATGGCCTAGTTCGGTAAATCGCCTAATTTCTTATTTCCTGTTGATGAGTGAGTTTTCCAATGTCTGTTGTCATTGTGCATTGTAACACTAACACTAATAATGATTCAAACAAACATGTGCACAACAAGCAACCAAAGAAACAAACGAAAAAAAGAAGAAAACATTATTGACTTTTAAAAACAGATCTCAAACTATTCGGTCTTAAAGTCATAAACAAATGAAGTGGAAGGAGCTCCTTGAAACTGACATTCATGCCTGACCAGTTGAAAACAAAAGACATAACTCCAGACAAAACAACAACGTTCCCTATGGACTCTTCACGACCACCGTTCATTTTGCAGGCTTTTCAATTTACACTTTATCCCACATTTTTAAATACGCTGCTTTTCCCTGCTGAAATAATCATAAACAGGTAGGTATTATTAAAGAAAAATTAAATAATCTTTTCCGCTGGTACAACATCCTTAATTGTATACAGAAGGGAAATACTCGCGTCTCATCAGATTTGACTTTTTTGGAGGAGTTTATTTCAGAATTTTCAGTCTCTGTCAGACTTTTGGGGAAGATTTGGTGCGAGTTTTTAAAATTGAAAGGGGTCGGGTGACAACTTGTCTTGAAAATTGATTGATTTGACATGGATGACTTTTTGTCCATGGAATATGTTTTTGAGCAATTTTGGTCTGACATGCAAGTGTGAAATGCTGCGTAATTCAAAAGTGGCATCCTGTACTAGCCAATTTGATCTCAAAAGATGTGTGAGATTTGAAACAAAAGAGTCTTGATGCGTGCAGCAATTGCTCGCGCATTGCAGACATATTGTGCGAACCAATACTACTACATACTACTACGTACTACTACTACTACTACTAGATGGGATTTTTATAGCACCATCATCCATTTACTTAATGCTTACGGCGCTTATGACAAGAGAACAAAAAAGAGATATAACAACAACAAAAATACACACTCCCCAGTATCAGAAACATTGGCAACAGATTGTTTATGTTGTACAAGACATGCTTAGCAGTACTTGTCAGTTCTTTAGAGAAATATTTTGAAATAAAAATCAAAAGTTAAGAGAAAAAGTTAGCTGATGTGGTTGGCACAGAGCAGCACCTTCCGATAAGAGTCTGTCCCCAAGTTAATAAAAGTCATTTTTTGGATTATTATACTGATCATGGGAGGTAAAAAATATCACGTGAATATTTTCATTGATTTCAATATGCAATGAGTTGGCTGAAACGAAACAAAAGTTACATGATAATAGCTGATGTCTGTCTTAAGTTAAACTCCTTATCTCTTTGCAGAATAATGCCATCATCAATTTGAACTTGTATACGAAAGCGGGAAGAATGCTATCAAAACGGAAGAAATTTCTTCTGTCCAGTTGGAGACAACATAGATCTCACCGCGCAAGCAGGACATACTCTCCTCGCTATGAGCGTCTGACTTCTTACAGTCATGGCAGTGTGCGTACAGTGGATACTAACCAGCTCTGCGTTTGCTCTCTGAAGGCAAGTCGAGGGTGATCTAAGCAAACGATCGACTACAAGTCGACTCCAAGCTGGCACGAGCAGAGCTCGTTCTCGCGTTTCACACGTCCACCATCAAGCAGGTGACAGGCTGTTTATATCCTCTATGAACGTGCGTAAATCCGGCGTGGTGCTGGAGGCTTCTGCGATTGCACAGACAAAGTATACCTGGTAAAGTCAGTGCCAAGTCCGAGAACGTGGTCACGTCGCAGGATCTCCCCTGGAAAATAGTACTAAAACGCAGGGATGCGGACATTTTCTAATCGCTTCACAGAAAGCAGAGCAAAGCCAAAATTGGTCATTAGAATATAGCGTCAAATATGTCGGAGCATTTTGTATGATTGCCAGTGCGAAATCACTGTTTAATTTAATAAATAATTATTGAATAACTGCTGGTTTCAAGAGAATGTTTCACCTCATCGTGTTTAATTTATTTTACTGCTTTCTTGAGAGGAAAGTTGAAATAAAAAAATGTTTTACTCATGTACTTGGGCATTAAAATTTGTGCAATTCACTCTGAGCTTTGCACATACATGTAGAACAGTAAAATGTTCATTTCTATATGATTTTTGCATGCAAATACTGTAATTTCCTTGGCCTTGTCAATAGCTTCGTTACTTGGTGCTTTGCAACACAATTTATTATCAATAATCAGGACCCATGGGTTCACCATGCCCGGCCTAAATCAATCTTTGTACTGATCATAGGTATTCCCTATCACCTGTCAATATATACCTACCTACTGTAGAACACCCAATTATATGTACATGTATATGATGCAGACTTCTCAAATGGAACAATACATGGAGATAAGAGGTTAACACAAATTTTCGAAGTACTGTTCATGTATGGAAACCTTAGACTTTGTGGAAGGTCCAAATATCTGTAGACAGAAAGAATTTGTCTGGTCACTCTACATGTACATGTACAAACTGGCATAAAATCTAGCGTACCACCGCCAACCAACTGGTAGAGAGTTAAAACGCAAGATCTGTAAGCGTGTGTGCTGGGTGTGGCTGAGAAAACTTGGAATATGAAACAGTAGAAGAAGGGATCTTGAGGAGAGCTTGGAAGAACCATGATACGGAAAAGTGTGGGATGAAACTGTGGTGCTGGTAGAAAGAATACAAAATGTGTGCTCATGAAAAGTATTGATTCTGGAAGAAATTGTAGGAAGTGGTCAAGAGGTGAGGGTTGAGATGGATGGGTTGTGTCTTGAGAAGGAATATGAAGAACCTGTGAAAAAGAGCTTGGGATATGGAAGTGGATGCATAAGGGAGAATACGGGAGACCAGGACTATGTGAAAAGAAATGATGAGGAGGAAAGCAGAGGTTGGGCTAAAGAGGAGGAGCTCAAGACGAGAGAAAGTTGAGGAGGAGGTCATGACGTGAAAGAGGGAAGATGCTGACTGTAACGATGATGATGATAACTGAGATTATAGAGAGAACAGGTGAGATATCTTAAAATCTTGCCTGTAATGCCCAAGTATAGTTTTGGTCGATCGGACAAATTTTTGTCAATCGTCACAAGTATTTATTGTCACCCCAGACATCAGAAGACAACATCATACCTACTGAAAATTGTTTATAGTGACAGCTTATGATGTTTGTATTAAAGGAGAGCATCTAGCGGCATGACGACGTTACCTATGGAATCTCGAGTCCCCGCAAGATTTACATTTTGAGTAATTTCTCAAAATTCAGAGGCGAGCAGTTTTCAGGTATTAATAGATCATATAGGTGTATCTAAAAACATAATTGCAAAGAATTTCATTTTTTACCATTTACCAAAACTATACTTGGGCTTTAACCTTGAATGCTATTCTAACTGTATTCTGAAATCACCTAAAACATAAAATGATATTCATCTTCCTTAAATATGCTCCTTATGCAATCAAATTATTTGGAATGAAAATATGTAATTCATTTACGTTTTGTATTCTTTACCACATCAAACTAGATTAGACTGAAATGTTTGTGTTGTGTGTATCTCACGCGACCATACACAGTATTAATCTGAAGTGATCTCCCGTCTTGGTACTTAAAGCGATCTCTGTCTTGGTACTTACAGCGATAGATTATTCTGTATCATGACAAGCATTGCGATGAATGAGAAAACCAAGGTTATTACATTTTATGTGCATATGTGTTCATTTTGTGTTTAATATGAATTCTTCATAATTTATTTGTGGAAGAATTTGCGATGTGTATTTTGGCCAATCCATGGTAACAGAAATTGTAGAAATTAAAGGTAAATGGCAAGAATGGAAGTTGTCCTCATTTTAAGGACACAATGCTACCGAAGAATCAAGCATACTATTAAAGTTTCTGCAGTGAAAATTTCAGTACAGACATTTCTAGCTCTTTGTTGGAAAATATTACAGACAATGCTGTGAGGAGGCTGTAGAGTAAGATTTTGAAATATCCTGGCAATTGCCATGTTAGATTTATTTTGGAAAACTTGATAAATAAGCAAGGCATAATCCTGGGGGAGGGGGGGGGGCAGTCGTCCCACCAATAGAAAATATAAGGGGGGAACCATATCGATTTGCCCCTCCCCCGCAATAATTTGACAAACTTGAAAAATTCATAATATAGCAATACAAGTACATGTATATGTTTAAAAAGCGACTGTAAACCATTAAAAGTTAGTATAAAATACCGATCAAATATACAAAAGTGTCCAATTTTTGGCACGCTTTTGCGAAATATTTGTGTTGCAATTGGCGTGCAGAGCTTGCCGAAGTTTGTGACTTTATCACTTTGCCCAATCAATCCGAAACAGAATTGACGCCCCTGATAAATAGTGCAAGTGATCTTCGACATAGTGTAATGTGTTTTACAAAAGTGTATCCTAATATGCTGGGCATAACAGTGGTAGTGATTAACCTGTTGGATAAACAGAAAGAAAAAAGCAACTGAATATTCACTAAAAGCTTTGTGCTTGGCTGTTGATGTAGAATATAATTCAGTTGTACAGCAAAGTCACAAAATACTCTACTGCCCTTTTTTTGTACAAGCCCCTGTTAACTTGAATATAAAGGCAAACCCCATCATAACAAAGTGGGGACCCATAATTTTTCCTTGCAATAGCTGATTGGCTCGCTACAGAGGTACATGAATAAAAACACACACATATAGGACCATAATAACAAGATTTCTACCGCTGCTACAAGTGTTTTATAGTTTTGCAACATATAAAACTAAAGTCTTATGAATGTTGTTATAAGTCATCCAAGTCGTATTATGAATAATTCAAAGCTGGACTAACTTGAGAGTTAACAGATGACGTTTCATCTACAACCTGTAGACTTTATCAGTGAAGAAATTAAGAGATGCTGCGTTGCCTAGTGGTCGACGCATCCCTGCGTTTACGCGCATTCCTGGTGCGCACAGTTGTGTGCGCGGATGATATGTACGCATTTTAGGCACTTTGTCCACATGTGTGACAGGGGAATCGAAGACCACCCTTTTTTTGAGTGAAGGGATTTACTCTCCATACCGCCTCGTTCTCACCTCTTTGGAACCATTCATTTCCCTGTCCAGGATGACATGTTATCCGTAAAAACGTGATTAGACTGCCTGTAGTATGATGAACTTGAATTGAATTGAATTGAAGATTTATTGTCCACATGATTATGGAAATTTGATTTCACTAGCATTACAATAATACACAAGATACAAATATGCCAAATCGGGTAAACTTTCCACTGCAGTGGGCCTTCGGTCTGTTACACTCTGAAGTAAGTCCAGCTTGAATATTCATAATAACACTGTAATACTTGTTAATATAAAATTGAATTGACTAACAAAGCACATGACGAAACAAATCAGAGCTGAAAATGTAAGTGAATAATATATTCTAACCTGTTTGCCAATAATAAAGCAACGGCGGGAGGAGAATGTCACCGAGTTATATGTTGCTAGCTGCATGGTCCTTTCATGCATTAGGAAGCCCAATGTGATGATCGACTTGCAAAAGTTTGTTTGACAGCGAGAAACATCGCTTGCACTACATTTTCCTCGCCAGCCGATGTAATCTAAGTCGGCGCTCACTATAACATGTTGATTTGTTTTTATTTTTAGCTGGGAGTTTACCTCGCTATAATCGATCTCATTGTAGAGAACATAATACAGGAAGGTGTAAGGAAGAAAAACGGGACCCGAGAAATTAAACGGTCCTTGCTATACCGTGTTCGTTATAACGGGTTTGCCTTAATAAGTTACTACAACTGGAAGGTTATGAAACTGCCCGCATAGATGAGTGGGTTTTCAACATGGACTTAAATGTTTGTAAAGTAAATGACATGATTGGGGTATTTTCACTTGGCTGAAACTACTCTAGAATCAAGTAAACTATGCAAGGATTCTCGTAAAAATCTGTAGTTAAATTTGACTCATTCTAAATTACTAATGTCAAATATCCCTCGGGCAGGCAAACCTCTCTGTGGCTCTCTATGGTCTTATTCTTACTGCCCCCGATTAAATTAAAAATACTAGTAGTTCATGCTTGATTCTCCTGAGTAAACAAATTGGAGACAAATCCTTCTAGCTGGGGAGATCTACTCCAGCTGTGTATAGTGTAATAAGTGAAACACGATATAAAAGGTCGGATATAACAAATCCTGTATAACAAGGTGATTTGCAGGTCCAACTCTATATTTTCTTTGTTTTGTACGCTGATATAGTGAGAACCTGATATAAAAAGTAATTGTCATGGTTTTAGGTCCTCGTTATAACAA
>JZLH01S0014037.1:119619-132552 GCA_001188425.1 Eucidaris tribuloides
AAGGGGGCGACTGAAAAAGACATGGAAGAAGCAGGTGGTGGAGGAGAGTAGGAGGGTTGGGTTGAGAGAGGAGGATGCGCCGAATAGAGTGAAGTGGAGGGAGGGGGTGAGGGTGATTTCTGTTAGTGCGAGGTGAATCCGGCCACCCCCTCAGTTCGGAGACTAAACCGGATTTAAAACCTGGATTACTACTACTACTACTAACTGGATATCAATAAATGTTCTAGGAAGAGAAGCGATGGGTAAAGAAGGACAGTTTGACCATAAACATAATTATATCATTCAATTATTCAACAAGATATAGAGTGCATTGGGCAACTTTGAAATGATAAATAGTTTTTGATGTTTTTATCTTGTCAGAGATGTTATTTCATATTTCAGGGATCAGTGATTGACATCTTGCACCATAAAACTGTGTATTCATTAGTGTTGTATCTTTAAGGTTATTTTATTATCCAGTAACCGAACTTCAAAATCTGAACGGTTTCGAATAACCTAAACAAACAGATTTCTTGTCATAATATTTGTATTTGCTGTTGATGTTGGATAATCCCCACTGAGAAATAAAGAGTTACAATCCTGTGAGTATGTGTACTTGGCATACTACCTCATGTACTAGAGTTCACAAGGGAAAAAACTACTTAAAATGATGTTATGTTCTTTCCTTTCTAAATTGACAAGCAGGGGATCTCTTTTGCAAGCCTAAAAATTAACACAGTGTAAATACAATGGCATTTAGAAGAAAATACCATCTCCATCTGGGAACCTTAAGCAAAATATAGGAGCTAGAAACTCAGTTTTAGTGCAATTATAATGACCATTACACCCTGATTTGAATTTTTTTCCTACCATAGAACGTACACTAAATGGCTATTGTTTTTCTTTTGCATTTTTCAAATTCTATGTAATTACTGACCCCCAAATTTCACAGACATACCTTTCATCAATAGCCTAAGGGCATGGGCTATCGTTTCCTGGTCTGCAGGGATGTTTGCAAATGAGATCCACTGCCTCAGATTGCAGAGCTTGCCCCCCAGACTGACCTATTGCATGCTTTGAACTCCCAAAGGTCAAACTTTCTACCCCAGTAAGCCCTAATGACCTTCCATAATATACCAACTGCACTTGAGAGCGAAGTGAGGTGAACTTATGAACTTTGTACACACACTTCACAATAACCGCAACAACAAATTCAAGAATGGTTTTACCTTTTGAAGGTCGGTATCCGGTCAGATAACTGTACCAATACACCTTTAGTATTTATCGTACCAAAAATGAGTAAGGACTTATACTGAGATTGAGGGTTTCTACTGCCACGATATTGGCCCAGCAATTCCTTTGCAGGACTGCAGGGACAAGATCACTAACTTACACAAACGAACACATGACATGAGATGAAAGTTTAACTGAATCTGGTTTGTAATTGGAAGCCAGTGTGATTGACATAAAGTTGGAGATGCATGGTCATGCTTTAGGACTAGTGAAAAGCCTTGCGACAGCATTTGGATGCTTTGCAGCTTTTGTATCTGATTACCAAGAAGCCCAAACAAATCTAATTGACACTAAAATTTGATAACCCATATTTTTCTTGGAGGAATTGATGAGGATGTTTATTTGTATAACAAATCATCATTCCTAAAGCTTTATTCAGTGAAAATAGCCAAAGCTATTTCTCACATAAATTAGCATAAATTCATATAAAATAAAACAAAAGTTTAGGGAAATTTAATCACATAGCGTTGTAAATTACAACATTACAACATTCAATACCCTCCTGCAATTATTGTTGGCAATTGCACCCCCCCCCCCCAATTTTAACAAGAACAAAAATAACCCACTTCTCTTATGGTTAAATAATTAATCATTATTTACATGATAACTGAAACAGGAAGGAATTTATACCATTGTCAGCATCCATCAGTTTCTGTTGAAGGTCTGCAATCTGGACATTCCTGAATTCCATCTCAGCATTCAACTCCTCCAGCCCTCGACAGGGGGCAGGCTTCTACAAGGGAAGCAGCAAAAATCACGATTAATTGGCAAGATTGGAAGTAGTCCTCAATTTAAGACACAATGCTCTCAGAATCAAGTATACTGTTTAAAGTTTTTGCTGTGAAGAACTCATAGTCATACATCTCCTCTTTGTTGTACAATTATCAGACAAAGCCGTAATGTTTAGTGAAATTAGTTCAGTTCAGTGAAATTTGTCGTGTAGCTTTGTATAATAAATAAATAAATAAATAAACAAATAAATAAATAAATAAATGAATAAATGAATAAATGAATAAATGAATAAATGAATAAATGAATAAATAAATAAATAAATAAATAAATGAATAAATAAATAAATAAATAAATAAATGAATAAATAAATAAATAGATAAATAAATGTATAAATTACCGGCAGAAATAAAAGAGACTATAACTCCATTTAAATCTGCTTTTTGAAAACTTATCTCTTTAAAGACAGAGTACGGGATTTTCACGTCAGAAAGCGGCAAAATGAATGAAATCAGCTCAGATCATTCACAATGTGAAGAATAGTACACCTGTCATAGAACCTTTGGGTAGAATACATAGTTTTGGTGAAAATCTGGACATTTAAACTTCAAAATTTACAGTGACGTTAACGTGCACGGGCCATTCCAAAAGTGTCCGATCAACCGTTAGCAGAAGGTCGCACAGAGTTTAGCCATTTAACCACTCAGTGTGCTCCGCTGGTCATGCGAACGTACACATAACCGCGATTCGCAATTTGAGCAAAATTTAAACTCGCGGAAAGAACAATATTCTGGTAACATATCGTCATTGGTTTTTCTCTTAAAACAACAAATTCATGACGTATGGATCTCAAACTTTCAACACACCATTTGTAAGTACTAAACTACCGTTTGGTATTGATAATGAAAGGAAGTAATGGACTTGCAAATCCCAAACACAATCTTTAAATCTGCTTTTGAAACATGAATTTCATTTTGTTTTTTCTGAGTACGTTCTGTGTTTAATTTTATGTACCTGCACTTTGAGCACCTATTTTGGTGAATTTTTGGCACATTATAAAATGTAAGTTTTATTTATGTGCAGGTGTAGCAGTATTATTCCCAGGAGATGGGGAGCCAGTGCAAGTCATTGAGGAGGGTGTTACAAGAGTGAACGTTTATACACTAGTGTGGCAGCATAAACGTTGGAGATTTTATAAATAAATGGTTATAATTCATGGGAAGGGAAGCTACATGGAACCTTTGATGATTACCTTAGAGGGAGGTTCCCCCTCGTTCTCCAACTGTCGGATTTCTTTGGAGAGTGTCTTGCGATCGTTGAGTAGGGAGGCTAGATGTCGCTTGGCCTCATTCACACTGACCATGACCTCTAACTCATGATCAATCCAAGACTGGAAAATAAGCAGAAATGAATTTCAGAAAGAAAAAAAAATCAGTAAAAAAGTTATTAATAAACAGGGTTCTTACACGCACACATTTTCAAAATTCCCTGACTTTCCATGACTTTTCAGAGCAGAAACCCATTTCCATGACTGTTTTTAGATTTTTGAAGCGTGTAATAATACATCATTGCAATAGTAGCAAGCTCCCAATCAAGAATCATTTTGAAAATATCTTATTTTTCCTGACTTTTCAGAAGAAACTGATAAGTTCCAAGACTTTTTCCTTCTGGATTTCCCTGATCCATATAGTCTGAATTCCAGACTTCGCCTCTGCAAAGCAGAGGCCGGCTGTGAAGCGGCCGTCTGGACGAAAACGTATTTGGGGCTTTTACCTTGTCTATTGTTTTTCAGCCTGAATTTCTGGAAGGCTCCAGGAAATCCACTATCTGCCACCATGCTATCCAATTCCCAAATTCTTACCACCCTAAGATATTAATGGTGATATGCGAACAGTGTAACAATCTAATTACCTCTACAAGCACGCCACTCGGGCCTTTTGATCATTACCACATGTTTGTACATCCATCTCGCTATAGCTTTGGTCTTGTCAGGTTCAGTGCACACCACTTGTTTGCCTGGTGGCTGAGATCTCCCAAGTTGGCCAGTGAGGCCAGAAAGGCTATTTGACTAGGGGATGGCTAATTGCATTATGTAAGTTTCGAAGGGTAGCAGATAAGAACTCGTAAATCTTCTGAGAGAAGGGTGTTTTCCCTTGATTTTTTCTGAATTGGAATGTGAGCGAAAACTGCCAGACGTTGGTAGGGTAGACAAATTTATTTTGCTGGTCTACCCAATACGTTTGGCAGCCAGACTATGATCCATATGAACCCTGAATGAATAACATCTAACACTAAAGAGCACTGACATGATTGGGAGACGTCAAAAATGCATCAAGAACCAAAATGATTTAAGCCATATATATGTATGCACTAGGTAGAGTGCAAATTCAGGCTGGAAGGATTTGTTTTCAATAGGTTAAAGTGAGAAGAAACAAGCATTTATTTACCAGTATTGAATTAATCTCTGGCCCTGAAAGAAATTGATCCCGTAGAAAGGAAAATTTGCATTTTAGAGAACGGAGAACTGGAGACTTTTATGTTACCTTGATTCTCTTTCCCATGCCTTCCAGGTTCCTCTCCTGAGTCTTCATCTTTGACGCGGCACTTTTCTTCTCCAGTGCTTCCCGCAGCCTCTTGTTGGCAGCTGATGCCTACACATTGAGATACACAAACATTGAGGAGTACATTTGTTTGATCGACTGCAGCTTCTTAATTATAAGCATCTTAAAGGGAGAAGGAGCCAGCAACTAACAGGCATAAGTCAAGAAAATATTTTAGTTCTTGCCAACCAATCAGATCGCACATGCACTGGTCTGGAGTTGACCATGCGTGACCGATGCTTGCCACCCGACAGGTGTTAGTAACGCCGTGGTAATGTATGCATTGTTTGAATTGATAAGCTCCTCCCTCTATAGCTGTTTCTGCAAGTTTTATCCCAAAGGTAAAACTTGCAAAGACATTAAATAAACACACATTAACTAATTTACAGGGCCTTGCTGAGGGTGAGTATCACACAGTACCCCTTATTTAGGCTGTCTTTCTCACCATGTACCATAATTCTCACAATGTCATTTCTTTTTTTCTTAACTTATGCCTGTTAGTTGCTGGCTCCTTCTCCCTTTAAACATACTAACCAGGTGTATTTTCAGAGAGATTGATTCAGGGGACCGTTTCATGAAAGTTGTCAGCTCAGACACTGCCAGTTATCATAGTAACAGTCAGTGCACAGTGCCTATCAGCCAATCAAAACCAAGGATTTTACTGGACTGGACTTGTCAGATATTTTATACCCCCCCCCCCCCCCCGGCCCAGCTTACATAGCTGTAATACCCCTACCCTGTAGACAAAAGGAGAATTTTGCCAATATGTTTCACGTTGGGCTGATACCTATTCACAAATTTCCCCTATGGTCCACAAGCCACAGATACAGACCAGCGAAATAAGAACTGCCAAATCGTGTTTAACAAATTATCTGGAATTACTGTTTTGGATACTCATGGACACACTTGAGACACAATTTTTCTCAAACTTTCACTAGAGTGTTTCCCTGATTTTTCTACTTTATCTGAACTTGTAATCCCCAGTATTCCTTACTGAACACAAATACCTACTAGGGCTGGGCGATGTTTTGATAATATCGAAAGTAGTTGATGTTGAAAAAATATTGAATTCACGATAATGATCTCATGATTATTTTTTATTGCCAGGGGCACAATATGGCCCAAAATACCGTCAACTATGAAAACCTAATGGAGTAAATGCATGCACTGCAGTGGGAAGACCAAGAATTCCCCATAGCTAAGAATACTCTGCACACGAGATGTAAAAATATGTAAGGTACAGTAGGAGTAAAAGAGAGACCTCCATGTTGTTCAGCTATCAAATTTGTGGTAGTGCAAGAGCAGTCGTGCATTTAGTATTTTGTCAACAAATCTGTCAACACTTTGCCAATCAAAAATGCTATTTATAAATAGTTGGCACCACAAATCTCCAGATCTAGTTACAAGAGGGTCTACAAAAAGCAACATTGTTTTGACCACGTTTTGATACCAGCCCAAAAGAGCGCACTGTCAATTTAAGCCTAAAATAGATTTATCTTATTCATCACAAATCTGTTTTTCAACTCGGGCGATAAATCGTGTTATCAACGATGTTTTTTCCACGATAATCGACTGAGGTTTAGACCAAATTTCGCCACCTCTAATACCTACCTCTTCCATCTTCCTGCGGAGGACATTTTGAGTCTTCTCGTGCTGTCGCTCCATTCGTGTGAATTCAAATTGCCTCTTGCGATCCTGAGGAAAAAGAATGTGTACAGTGAGGGTCACATATATAGCTTTCAATATTTGTGAGTAAAAATGGGAGCCAACACATGTACGCAAGACCTCACACCTGACATATACAGTCACACCAGTCTATACTGCTCCCCTCCTCCATGACAAAAGGGCATAACTGACATTTTTTTCAAAATTGAGTTATGTAGTGTAGGGGACTCAGTACATCATGTTAAAACATGCAGAACAAAAAAAGATATTAATTAGATTAGAAGTGTCCCCTTGTTTCATTATCCGCTTGTTAAAAGGACACTGAATAGGGTTTCACCTGTTGAACAAAATACATTTTGCTCAATATCTCCAAAACACCAAAATGTCAGTTATGCCCTTTTGTCAGTGGGGGGGGGGGGGGGGTAAGGGGGCAGTATAATGGCCACTTAAAGGCAGAGAATCTCATTTGCACCCTTCCTGCAGCACAGCAAAACATCACTCGCACACTTAAGCTATTTATGAGAACATGTCCATAACAATAATGTTATGTTGAAGTGGAAACCCAATAACAACTATCTCCCCCCCCTCTCCGGAAAACTATCAGACTCAGACAACTACCCCAGGGACATTGTCCTAGGTCAGGTGGGTAGTTGGGTGGGGAAGGAGGGGGGGGGCTGACCTTGGCCTTGAGCTGCATAACCTCTTTGTCCTTGGCTTGTTTCCACTGCTTGAATCTCGTCGTATCTTCCTTCATCTGTTTCATCAACCGAACACGAGTTTGTTTCATGGCCTGCAAACGAACCCCCAAAGAATCGATAGTAATTATAAGTTTGAGCTTATATAGCGCATTGTATTAAGTCTCTGGTCTCTACAAATACGTGGATTAATATTAAACTATAATATAAGTGCATAATATTTTACAAATTTGGTAAGAGGGAGAGTCCAACCATAGCAAAGATTGCTTGACAATGGTCCAACTGCAGCACTAGTGTGGGTTTTTGACATTGCAAGCTTTGATCAACAGGGGTTCAGGTTTCACTAGATAATATATGAATCAGATCTGGCAGTCTGACTAGCTTAACGGCTGTTAAAATCCAATTTCAATGAGTAACATGATTCTGTTTGAATCCTATTTGCGCTTTTTTTTTTTTCATGAAACCTGACTTTTCAGCACCAACTAGGATTTTATGAGAGGTGAAGACTGATGCAAAACTTTATATATTATCAGAGATACCACCGGAAGCATCCCCAATTCTCTGAAATCCAAGTGTGAGGGAGTGGGGCTACCGATGGGGGAATTGTGGATTTGTGGATTTGGGTGCACACCCAAGAGGGTATTTTCTGCTATTTCTATGCATTATTCCTGTGTTCAATTGAGTATTGGGTACTTTAGTCAGATCAGTTTCAAGATGCTTCAAGAATAAACAAACTATAGTAAAGGTAGTTCACTTGGTTCTTATTTTTTAATCCCTGGACAAGCCCTTAAATTTGGTTACAACACCTTCTCAAGTCTACACAAAAGAACTTTAGTTTTGAACTAATAGTAACAGGCTTTCACGTGCAATTTCCATACACAATGTTACTAAAAAATGAATTTTTTGCCTGTTTGAGGGAAATTCTGAAATTTCTGGAAAGTTTTCTCCTTCACGGAAAAATCAAGAAATCTAGAAATATTCAGAAAAGTGACATCACTGCATATAATAAATAAATTTATCTTACTTGGTTGATAAGTTCATTTTGGAGTGCGGAATTCATGGACACAATCTTTGAACCATTCCAGTTCTTACTTACCAGAATTTCACTGTTCAGTTTGTTAACTGTCTGGTCACTGCGCTCCTTTAACTTGATCAGTTTGGACTGGGCATTGATCTTCTTCTTCAGATCACCAATCTGACCTTCCAGCTCCTGCAGTCTCTTACGACGCTGTTCACTTAGTCTGCACAGACATACAACAGAGGGAGTTTATTCTATCAGTCTGTATTTTTACCATGTGCGAGGGAAAGTCTTCAAGAATAGGCCTGTTATTTAGCAGAGGTCTTAATGACCCCCATAATACCATATATCTTTGAGAGTGGATGGCTCTTATAACAAACCTCCCAACCTCTCTGACTGAAATACAGGGATGATTTTGCTCAATAAAAGAAAAGAGACATAATCAACTCATAGGAGTGTGTAGTAAAATTATCAAGAAAAATAGGAAAATCACATCAAAGAGCTGAGAGAAGTCAAAATTCAGATTCTTTCCTCCAAATTCAGAATGGTTGGGACGTCTGCTATAGTGAGACATCTGTGAGCAACCATTTTTATAGTGATGGGCTGCATTCATTTGTAAGATTCTGTTGAGGAGAATACCTTCATCTGCAGGCTTACATTCCTAAATATGCACCTTGTGCATGCATGATTTATCACACAGATTTCATGATGAACTTATGAGGTATCAAGTGTGTACAATGTCTCTTGCACAAGCTTCATCCCTAATGACCTTTGTTCTACAGGTACATGTGCAAATTGTAACTACAAATAGGCTTATTGCATTCTTTTATAATATAGAACAATTCTTAGCACTTGTATCCTCAGCAATAAGTGATAAATTGTGACATTTGACTGCTGGGCAAAGAATGAGGATGCTACCACCCTAGCCAATTCAGCCACCATCTTAACCCATGTTGGGGTGCTTCATAACTTGTCCTTCCTTCATTTATATCAGTTACTGCTTTGCAGCAATTAATTAATTATGCAAATGTATGCAAAACTAACTAAGCCATGATGATGTTCAAACACATCAGTAAACAATTCAAATAATAGTGGAGACTTGGGAATATCACATTGCTTGCTTGGGAATTTTATAATGCATTTCTCAGTTATGTGAACAAGTACATGTAATTATGCCATATAGAAACACACAGAATAATCAATAATGTAAAATTGCCAAATTTGAGCAACATGCAATGACATAACATAACGTAACGCCGGTAGTGTAGGTCTGATCAACATGTATTTGGTATCAAAATATGTGGGAAGGATGGGAGAAAAAAAGTTATGAAGTTATATTGACCAAATCCAAATCTCAGCATTCACAACATTACTGAAAAAGGGGGGGGGGGGGGTATAATGCATAATGCCCTAGCCTAGTGAGGATTAAGTCCCAAGTAGTAAGCAAAAATTAGAATCACGAGTCTTACTTGCCCAGGGGGGCCAGTGTCATTACAAGGTGTACACCATGCGCGTGTGATAAAACGCGTAAAAAGGGTTGTTTTTCACGGTCGGGCGATGTACGCGCGTACATTGAAAAGGGTATCAAAATCGCCAAAATCGGGGGATAAGGGTATACTTTTAACAGGATGTTACTTGAAAAGGGTATCTTTTCAGACTTCGATATACTTGTTTAGGGTATGCTGAGATCGACAGAAAATTATTGTTTTAGGCTATTTTGAAAGTCCATACACGCGCATGGTGTACACCTTGTAATGGCACTGGCCCCCCCCCCCCCCCCCCTCCCCCGAGCTTACTTGTTAGAAGCTGAAGTTACTTTGGAGGCATGCAGTTCATGACTCAAGTTCTCCTTTTCCTTCACCAGCATGTTGACTTGTTCCTCCAAGCTCTTGATGTTAGTCTGCGTGAAGTCAAGACAATAAGTCCGTCAACAGAGAGTTATTGATGATAACAAATAATCTAAACAATCTAATTTCTTCACATAAAACAGCATCTTTTGATTTCATATTTCATATTCATATTTACAATGTACATTTGGAAATTCAGTTCGTTAACATGAATAAATAATATAGAATGCAATATAAAATGTATAAATAACACACTCAATAATTACACAACATGACTTACACAATACAATGCGGGATAACATAAAATTAATTATAATTACATGACAGTTATTGATGAAATATTGCAATATGATAATTATATATTTCACTTCGTGTTCTAATATTTACGTGTTTAATTGATTGCAGAGGATATAACGTACTGTGTAAACAAAGAAAAATATATATAATTTTATTTTTGTTCATATAATATACAGTTTGAAGGTAATTGTAAAAAAGCTCAAGAAAGCAACAGGGCATAGGGATTCATGAATTTCCTTTTAGCTTTCAGTTAACAGATGGACTGAGAGATGGATGAAGGAGTTATGGTAGAATTTCGTTCTTGTTTAACCAACCAACCAACCAACCAACCAACCAACCAACCAACCAACCAACCAACCAACCCACCCCCCCACCCACCCATCCATCCATCCATCCATCCATCCATCCATCCATCAATCAATCAATCAATCAATCAATCAATCAATCAATCAATCAATCAATCAATCAATCAATCAATCAATCAATCAATCAATCAATCAATCAATCAATCAATCAATCAATCAATCACATACCTCGTATTGAATTTTCATGACTTCCATCTTCTCATCACTCTGGCCCATCTTTTGGGCCAGTTCCTGTTTCAGGGCCAGGGCCCGATTGAGTTCATGAAGCTCTCGTCCCAACGCTGCCTGCCTGAGAGCATGGCTACGGGTCAGGTCAGGGGTCGAGGCTCCATCCTCAGTCCTTGGTTTGACCTCGGGTGATGAACTCCCTTCACAGACATTCTAGACGGGAAAAATGTTTGAGAATGAGGAGACTAAAACAATCTGTTTTACGAATGCAAAACTTTGAAGTCTTGGCTGGATATAATGTTGTTTAAATGGATAAAATGATAACCAAGAAAAATAACAAAGTCAAGATTATCAAGATTATGACCTCAAAAGTTGAAGACATAGTTTAAAGGCAGGGCATCTTTTTTGTAAGCCTAAAAATGTAAATTGTGTAAATACACTGGTATAATAAAATACCATCTATGAACCTTTAGCAAAGTATAGGAGTTGGAAACTCAGTTTTAGTGGAATTACAGTGACCATTAGACTTTGATTTGAATTATTGTCTCATGTAGACAAAAATTCTACTGGTCTACTAATCTTCTTACAGACCTGTTATGGTGCATTTGTATTCATCATGTCTGATCCATGACTCGATGGAGACCTATAAACTTTGCCTGATATAGTTAACAGATTATCTGACTGGAGTAACAGGTTGAAATAATAAGCTGGGTTCAAATTTCCAAGTTATTCCTTCCATTCCCAGACTTTCTTTGTTCACCACATCAACCTTGATAATCCATAAACATGTTATTTGCAAACAGTGATGAGATACTTTATATTGCATACAAAACATTGGTCTATGTATGGGTCCAGCTCAATCAAAATATTACCCATGTGGTATTAGCCAGTATGGAGTAGCCGATTAATCATCCAGAAAAATCACAGTATAGTTGAATAGCAAAAAGGGGCTTTGAAAACAGGACTACTTAGTTTTGGACCTTATCAGAGATACACATAACATGGAGGATTAAGTAGCTCAGATTTTATAAAACTTAATCACTGTCAAATTTTCCCTTTAACTCTTAACATGCCAGAGGATTTAACCATCTATGGACTTTATGTGTATTATTTGGTGCAGATCTGCGACTTCGGCATGTTAAGAGTTAAAGTCTCTTGTCTTAGCAAATGATTTGAAACTTACAATATGCCAATAAACACAATTTTGAAATGGTTTTTATTTTGTTTTCTGATACTTTTTGAAGGTTAGACAGGCTTTCAAGTGGACCATGATGAAAAAGTAGGAGAAAAATAGGAGCTAAATTTAGAAAAAAGTAGGAGAAAAGTAGGATATAAAGAGCTAAAAGTAGGAGAGAAGTAGGACATGCACAGGGTTTGATTTGTTTTTTTTAACCGCTTTCTTCGTGCTGAAGAGTCACAAACTTCTCTGTGAATACCTGAAATGACTATCTCATACTCAGGCATTTTATCATGATGCAATAGCATTTTTTATTATTCGCCCTCGGTTTTTCTACAAAAAAAAAGTAAAGGATAAAGTAGGAGTTTTGGGGAAAAAGTAGGATAAGTAGGAGGAGAGTAAACAAAGTAGGAAAAAATAGGAAAAGTAGGAGCGCTTGAAAGCCTGGGGTAGATGAAAAATTTGGTTGACCGATCCAATTCATACACTGGCTTTAACTTCTCAGTCTAGTTTCAGACTCGACTCACCGTTGGTGTGGTGTCTGAATCACTCCCGTACAACTCCTCCGTCTTCTCACTCTGCTGGTTATCAACCTGTAATTCCACGATCTTCTGCTGGAGTTCTCGCACCATGTCCAGCTGTTGTTTGACCTTTGACATGTCCTGTTGACCCTCCTCGGTCATGTTCAGGTCAAGACCTCCCAGGCTGAGGTCAGCTTTAGCTCTCAACTCGTCTAGCTTCTGCTTCAACTTGTCCTTAGACATCTCACTCTGTAGAGAAACAAGTAAATCAGTAAATGACGTAATTCGTCTCTTTGGTAATAAGCAAAGCATTTTTGTGACGTGATGCTTACATCACCATCAAGGGCATAGTCTCAGCTTTCAAATGTCGTTTGCTCTGTTCAGTTCGCTTGTTTTAAACCGGAGATATGTTCAGTTAACAACGAAAAGGTAAAATCACAAATGTGCCACTTTTACTACAGTCAACGACAGCATCAGGCCCTCTTCCCGTAAAAGTGACACAATTGTGATTCCACCCTTTTGTTGCTTACAAGATATCTCAAGATCAAAACAAGGAATGTGAACAGAACAAACAGCATT
>JZLH01S0014037.1:132602-154373 GCA_001188425.1 Eucidaris tribuloides
ACACACACACACACACACACACACACACACACACACACACACACACACAATCAATCAATCAATCAATCAATCAATCACATACCTCATATTGAATTTTCATGACTTCCATCTTCTCATCACTCTGGCCCATCTTTTGGGCAAGTTCCTGTTTCAGGGCCAGGGCCCGATTGAGTTCATGAAGCTCTCGTCCCAGCGCTGCCTGCCTGAGAGCATGGCTACGGGTCAGGTCAGGGGTCGAGGCCCCGTCCTCGGTCCTTGGTTTGACCTCGGGTGATGAACTCCCTTCACAGACATTCTGGACAGAAAAAAAACAATGTTTGAGAATGAGGAGACTATAAAACAATCTGTTTTACGAATGCAAAACTTTGAAGTCTTAGCTGTATAATGATGTTTGAATGGATAAATAAATAACCAAGAAAAATAACAAAGTCAAGATTATCAAGATTATGACCTCAAGAGTTGAAGACACAGTTTAAAGGCAGGGCATCTCTTTTGTAAGCCTAAAACTGTAAATTGTGTAAATACACTGGTATGATAGAATACCATCTATGAACCTTTAGCAAAGTATAGGAGTTGGAAACTCAGTTTTAGTGGAATTATAGTGACCATTACACTTTGATTTGAATTATTGTCTCATAGAGACAAAAATTTTACTAGTCTACTATTAAATCTTACAGATCCTTACGGTGCATGTGTATTCATCATACCATATGCATTCATGAATATGACAGATTATCATTCGCGACTGTTACACATCGCGGATCACCAATAAATACCATAGAATATAACACTTTGGAAAGTTATGCTCCCACAGGCAAGATATATGCATAGAGCCATAGACAAACGATGACACCAAAGGCTTATGCATGCTACACATGCAGAAGTCCTGCGTGATGTTGACACTAGGCCTGTTTCAAGTAAACATTTACTTGTTTACTCGCCAGTAAAGCCAGTCGTCGAATAGTGAAAGTGATAACATAGTACTCGATGGGGACCTAACTTTGCCTGATACATGTATAGTAAACAGATTATCTGACTGGAGTAACAGGTTGAAATAATAAGCTGTGTTCAAATTTCCAAGTTATACTTTCCATTCCCAGACTTTCTTTGTTCACCACATCAACCTTGATAATCCATAAACATGTTATTTGCAAACAGTGATGAGATATTTTATATTGCATACAAAACATTGGTCTGTGTATGGGTCCAGCTCAATCAAAATATTACCCATGTGGTATTAGCCAGTATGGAGTAGCCGGTTATTAATCATCCAGAAAAATCACAGTATAGTTGAATAGCAAAAAGGGGCTTTTAAAATAGGACTACTTAGTTTTGGATCTTATCAGAGATACACATAACATGGAGGATTAAGTAGCTCAGATTTTGTGAAACTTAAAGGCAGGGGATCTCTTTTGCATGCCTAAAAATTAACATTGTGTAAATACAATGTCACTTTGAAGAAAATGCCATATGGGAACCTTTAGCAAAATATAAGAGCTAGAAACTCAGTTTTAGTGGAATTATAGTGACCGTTAGACTTAGATTTGATTTTTTTTCTCGCAAGTAAAAAATTCCTGGCATAGAACGTACACTAAACGGCTATTGTTTTTCTTTTGCGTTTTTCAAATTCTAGGCAATCACTGACCCCCAGATTTCACAGACATGCCTTTCATCAATAGCCTACGGGCATGGATTATCTTTTCCTGGTCAGTGGGGATGTTTGCAAATGAGATCCACTGCCTTTAATCACTGTTACTTTTTCCCTTTAAAAGTCTCTTGTCTTAGCAAATGATTTGAAACTTTCAATATGCCAAAATATACAATTTTCAATCAGCTTTATTTTGTTTTCCGATACTTTCTGAAGGGTAGATGAAAAATTTGGTCAGATTGATCCAATCTATACACTGGCTTTAACTTCTCAGTTTAGTTTCAGACTCGACTCACCGTCGGTGTGGTGTCTGAATCAGTCCCATACAACTCCTCCGCCTTCTCACTCTGCTGGGTATCAACCTGTAACTCCACGATCTTCTGCTGGAGTTCTCGCACCATGTCCAGCTGTTGTTTGACCTTTGACATGTCCTGTTGACCCTCCTCGGTCATGGTCAGATCAAGACCTCCCAGGCTGAGGTCAGCTTTAGCTCTCAACTCGTCTAATTTCTGCTTCAACTTGTCCTTGGACATCTCACTCTGTAGAGAAACAAGTGAATCAGTGCATTACGCAATGCATGATATACAGCGTGCCTCAAAAATAATTGTGCAAGTCAAAAGCGCCCTCTTTGGTAATAAGCAAAGCATTTTTGTGACGTGATGCTTACATCACCATCAAGGGCATAGTCTCAGCTTTCAAATGTCGTTTGCTCTGTTCAGTTCGCTAGTTTTAAACCGGAGATATGTTCAGTTAGCAACGAAAAGGTAAAATCACAAATGTGCCACTTTTACTTTAGTCAATGATAGCATCAGTTCCTCTTTCCGTAAAAGTGACACAATTGTGATTCCACCCTTTGTTGCTTACAAGATATCTCAAGATCAAAACAAGGAATGTGAACAGAACAAACAGCATTTGAAAGCTAAGACTTCACCCGTGATGTTGACGTAAACATGTGTCACAGCGGTATATTTTAACTGTCAAAGAGGGCACTTTTCACTTGTTCAATTTTTTGAGAAGTGCTGCAGCATTCACTCAAAAATTTGTGCAAGTGAAAAGCGCCCTCTTTGGCAATTACAAAATACTCTTATGACATGATGCTTACATCAACGTGAAGGGCAGAGTCTCAGCTTTTAAATGCCATTTTGTTTAGTTCAATTTACTTGTTTTAATCTCGAGATATCTAGTAAGCAACAAAAGGCTGGAATCACAATTGTGTCACTTTTACAAGGGACTGCAGTAAAAGTGGCACAGTTGTGATTTCACCCTTTCTTATTTAAATGTACATATCTCAAGATTAAAACAAGCAAATTAAACAACACTAATGCTATTTGAAAGCTAAGACTAAGCTCTTGAGGTTGATGTAAGCACCATGTCACAAGAGTAGTTTCTAATTGCCAAAGAGGACGGTTTTCACTTGCACAATTTTTTTTGAGACACACTGTACATCCCCATCACAAGTGTATGTTTCAGGGTGGTTGTAATTCCTGAAAGGTTTAGCTTCAAACACAAGTTGCTCTTAAGTTTCAAGAAGTTTCCGATGCAACTACCAATCTTTGGTGGGAAGCCTCCACCAAGCCTTACCAGATAAAACAAACAGAATCAAATCTGCCAAGAAATGCAAGAAAAGTAGCTTGCTTTGGATAAAATTTTTCATTGATTTGCATAAATTGGCATAATTACTGAATTAAAAAAATTTGTGTAGAAATTTGGGAGCCCTCACCAAGCCGTATCAATTAGGAAAAACAAACAAGAAATAAAAGAAAATAGCATTTATGGGTTTTTTCATTGATTTTGAATTTGAATAAATTTGAATGTTAGCATAAATGAACTTCAAGAATTCTTACATTCTTTGAGAATGTAATTTGCTTGCCAATACCTAATGGTATTTCTATCAAGTTTGATGCATGACTGACATGTTAACAACATTTCACTGACATGTCACTATCACTATTACCTGTTGGAGATGATTTGATTTCACTATAACATGCATTTTCCATAGACCCAAACATGAGGAAACTCATACTTAGTCTCCAACCGATTAATATTTTATCATGGCATGCTGGAATTCCTTTAGCCCAAATCTGTGTTCATCTTTTCTTAGCATGTAGTTTTGTTTCACATCCAAAGCTTTAATCTTGTTATTATTTTTCCTGCGGGGTGTATTGTTCAAGCCATTGTGCTCATGACCAACCCTTCCCATGCAATGTTTTCAATGAACTTGATGACATTTTCAAATACTGTTACTGTACTGTATATGATTTATTGTTGCATGGAAATAAAATCAATCAATCAATCAATATGTATGTATTTTGTTGGCAATAATACAAAAACAATATAATACTCCAAGAGTCTGTGATTCATTACATTACTCAACTACATTAGAAATTTATTTTCATTCGCTGAATTTAATTTCGTTTACAATTCTTTAATTTGCCACAGAACTGAATAATATCATTACAGTACTCAACTATATTAGTAGTCTAAATTCCAGACTCAGCCTCTGCAAAGCAGAGGCCGGCCGCGAAGCAGTCATCTGGATGATAATGTATTTGGGGCTTTTAACTTGTCTATTGTTTTTCAGCCTGAATTTCTGGAAGACTCTACGAAATCCACTATCTGCCACCATGCTATCCAACCCTAAGAAATTACTGATGATATGTGAACAGTGTAACAACCTAATTACCCCCACAAGCACGCCATGCAGGCCTTTTGATCACTACCAGATGTTCGTACATCCATCTCGCTATAGCTTTGCCTTTGGTCTTGTCCGGTTCAGTGCACACCACTTGTTTGCCTGGTGAGCTCGCCGGCCAAGATCTCCCAAATTGGCCAGCGAGGCCAGAAAGGCTATTTGACTAGGGGCTGGCTAATTGCATTACGTAAGTTTCGAAGGGTAGCAGATAAGAACTCGTAAATCTTCAGAGAGGAGAGTCTTTTCTCTTGATTTTTTCTGAATTGGGATGAGGAGGTTTCTTGCCAGACGCTCATGGAAAAGAAAAAAATATTTTACTGGTCCATTCATTGCATCTGGCAGCCAGACTACTATATTAGAAATTCATTTTCATATGCTGAATTTAAGTTTATTTTCAATTCTTTAATTGCCATAGAACGGAATAATGACTGCAAAATATTTTTTGTTTTATACACTATTACATGTTGTTCATTTTATGTTATATAGTATATGTTATATGTTATATTGTTGCTACGTGTTATGTGTTACACTGTTTGTTTTGTTACTATAATGTTGTTAGATAATTGTGGTGTTTATTGTGAAATTATTAAGCTTACAAGCCAATGGAAACAAAATTTCTATGTATTTCACGTGGACAATAAAGATGATTGAATCTGAATCTGAATCTGAATTCCCTCCCGTTAAAGGCAGTGGATCTCATTTGCAAACATCCCTGCAGACCAAGAAAAGATAACCCATGTACTTAGGCTATTGATGAAGGGCATGTCTGTGAAATCTGGGGGTCAGTGATTACTTAGAATTTGAAAAATGCAAAAGAAAAACAATAGCCGTTTAGTGTACGTTCTATGGTAGGAATTTTTTCCTCGCGAGAAAAAAATTCAAATCAGAGTCTAACGGTCACTATAATTCCACTAAAACTGAGTTTTCAGCTCCTATAATTTGCTGAAGGTTCCCAGATGGCATTTTCTTCTAAACGTCATTGTATTTTCACAATGTTAATTTTTAGGCATGCAAAAGAGATCCCCTGCCTTTAAACTCTCCAACTTTTCAAGGGGTCCATGCAAGAGAATCTCCAGTTTGGGTGATGACTACGGTTGGAGTACCTGTATTTCCACTTGCTAGTCACTCACATTAAGTTACCAGAACACTTACCAGGATGAGTTTCTCACACATTTGTGTTGTCTGGTCGATAGATGTTTGTAGTTCAGATGAAAGCTTCTCATTTTCTGCCTATGGAAGTAATGATCCAATAATAATACAAACTTGTGAGATATGGATTAGTAGCTTTCCCTTTCTGTTTAATTAAAGGCAATGTAAAGTTACAGTTAATGGTGAAAACTTACTTTTCCTATTGTGTTTTTAAACAGGCTTATAATCATATTGTTGATGCCCTGAAAAATCACAAGCTCTGAAATCCTCCAATTTTTGAGAAATTCAGAAAAACTGAAAATGTTGGGGGGATAGGTTACCATTTTGTTGCAAACTTACGCCAGCGACACACTAAGAATTAAAGTAATGGCTTATATTGTGGAGCTTCAAATTACAAAATTATCAAACTTTGCTATCTGAGCTACACAGTAGTGTTGGAATGGACAAATAAACACCCTAGAATACAAAAGTTTGGAAAGTTATGCTGCCACTGGCAAGATATAAATGAAATAAACAATTAGTACTCGAGGCGAGTAAAAAATAGCCTAGATCCACACACGGTAAGTCTATGGGAGGAAATGAGCAGGTGAATCCGGTCAACTTACTATTTTCACTTTTTCAAAGTACTAAATAATCATTTTGAAATACAATTTTTTCAGGGCTTTGTTTTTTGACCTTGTCAAAGACACTTGGAGGGTGGAGGATTATGTAGCTCAAATTTTTTTTAACTTTGGTAAATGTTAGCCAGTGGCTTTAATACAATCCAACTTACCTCTAATCTTTGGTTCCTCTCTAACAAGGTCTTCAAGTCAGCACTACCCTCCAAACTACAAGAAAGAAAAGAAACAAATAACAAAAATATTACATCACCTTCCCAACTGCCATGTCACAAAAATGGAAATGTGTGAAAATCTGTGTACAGAAGTGAGTTATCCACACCAATATCTTAAAAAGCTGGCAGAGTGAATTCCCTCATAATAAGGAGTGAATAAAATTTGAATGTTCAGATTTCTTGAATGGGTCAGCCAAATTGACCGCGCCGTTCCCTGGCTTTTTACTTTCAAGTCTCGCGCATCATTTAAGATCATTTTCGCAAAAATCGGACGTACCGTTACGACGCTGCGCAAAGTTTCGTACCTGCATGCAACTCCAAAATTGCTCAAAAACGAGATTTTGTGTACAAAATCAATGCAAATTGTGTTTTCAGCCAAAAATCATAAATGTATGATTATTTACACTTTTACTGGCTGAAATGGATTAAGTTTATGCTGTTTATGATTGCAAAAGTGTCCCCGACACAGTTCATCGAAAAAATGATAAAAAAACATAGAAATACATAAGAAATTCACAAAACAATAAAATACATGGGAAATTAATTCTGATTCGGCAAATTTTTTGTAGATAATTGTTAGAAATGTCAAAATGAATATTTTCACCAAACATTAGCATTCTACTAGCTATTATAAGCGAGATATAGCGAAAACATAATTTCATACACTTATTTGGCATAATTAATTACTTTAAAAATTAAAAGATAAATTTTTTGAAAATTTCATAATACATCTTTGTAGTTTACATCTGGCTCTATGCGCGTGCAAATTTTCGCGGCAATCGCGCGATCTGCGCGGGGGAGGGGGGGGGGGCATAATGCCCCCCTCCCGTGATGACAAGACCGAAGATAGCCCGGAACTTTTAGGGTTAAGATACGTAGTATATAGTAAACAGGGATTCCCAGATCTGTTACAATCTGTTCAGATCTACCAACACAATTACAATGCAGTTGGAAATTGATCATTTTGGTACTCTCTCACAGAATTAAACCTACAAGTACTGGGATACTCCCCCTCCCCTACAATTTTCACAATTTTACTAGACATTCTTTCAGAGCACATCAAGATCCATACACATGCCAAATTTGGAACTCATAATGCAACTGATGGCTGCGATGTGAAGGGGATTATTATTGTACTATCTTTTATACCAAAAAAAAGTTTAGTCTTTTAAGTTTAACCTTAATTGGTATTTGGGTGCATGAAACAATTGATGGGGTGAGCATGGATTACACAATAGCCACCACATTATGCAGAAAAATAGGTTCAGATAGACGCTACACAATCATTAAATCACTTTTTCCAAAAGTTTTTGTTTTCTGTTTTTAATTGATTAATCATGCTACGTTTATGCATAAAGATCCTAGATCATAACATCACTAAAAATAACTCTAGGAATTCTAGTTTTTGGTATTAATCTTGTCAGATAGCGAACAATTTCTCTCTGGAAAAAAATTGCTGAGTTTAAATTACTTCCTTACGCATTTGATTGTTTCATGAATTTCTTGTACTTCTTTGGGTTTTTTTTTTACCTATTGCTTTTTATTGTATTTTCACCAAAATTTGTTGCAGTTCTTTTCATGCATCATTAAAGGCACTGTATAACAATGTTTCCAGTTTAAAAAATCTGAGCTACATGATACCCCATGCTACTAGTGTCTTTCATACAGTCTAAAAATGAAGCCCTGAAAAAATTGCACTGTAAAACAATCATTAAGTGCTTTAAAAAAGTGAAAATCATTGAGAGACCATTCCAGCTTTTCTCCATAGACTGCTGTGTTGCAGAATTTCCTATCGCCTGATATAAAATTAATGTGCCAATTTGTATCTGCACATATTGTACTAGTTACAGCATAACTGTCCAAACCTTTGTGTTCTAGGCGTTTATTTGTCCATTCAAACACTGTCAGATATGTCAGATAGCAAAGTTCGACAATTTTTTAAACGGGTCTTCCACAGTGTTATATAGTGTCTTTAACATTAAATAACTGGAATCTTATTTGTAAGTATTGATTGAGAAACCCATTTGCATTGCTTTTGTACACAAAATGATAATTAAAAGCAATTTTCAGGCCGACACGCATGTACAAAAAGTCATGTAAATTTGGAACTATAATTCTGGGTGTCACAAGTTATCTCAGAATATGCAGGAGACTATTACATAAAAAAAAAGTTGTGAAAATGCACAGAAAGACCATTGCACATTGCCAACATATTATATCAAACAATGAGAGGTCGGTTAATGTCCCTCAACTTACGTAACAGTTGGTGGAATTCCATCACCGTTGATGACTTTCCCTTGTAGAAGCTGGATTTGAAGTTGTTGAACCTACAGATGAAATGGAAGTGAAAAATGTTACAGGACCTTTCCAGCCTTTTCGTTGAAATTTTACAACTTGCTGCAGAAATTCTGATTCTTCCGAAAAAGTAGAGGCCCCAAAAGCAATACAAATCATGTTTTAGAGGTCAAGCCATTCATGAAAGGAAAACATAATTGGGAGAATTGTGATTAGAAAACACCTCTGGAGCGTGATTTGAATTTCGTACTCTGATTAAGAATCATGATTCCAGTTTGCTTTCACACGGTGTACCATAATTAAAGTGATGAGTGATTGCAATCACCTTGGTAATCATGATTTGGCTGCCAGGTGGAAGCAAGGCTGCCACTCGTAGGGGAAAATCCCTACCGTAGGTAATTTTAGCCAAAAGTAGGGAGTAGGGAATCCCTACGGGGAAAATGACTTTCCGTAGGGGAAAGTAGGGTTTTTAATGATTTGTAGGGGGTTTTGACAATTTTCAAAAAATATTCCTAAATCCTCAAAGATTTTCTAAGAACTATTATACATTCGTTCTGGTTAGACAGTTCATTTGGCAAATCCATCACCGTCCAAGTTGCGTCACTAATATATTAGTATAATTACGGAACAGTAACGCGCGCCATCGCCGTCAGGATCGAGGTGATCACAATGACAAACTTTCTCAATTAAAATAAATCTCTTGCAGTTAACTTTTATTCTCTGTAGGGGAACATAGGCCTCCATAGTGAAAACACAATTGAATATTGGGCGTAGGAAAGAAGTAGTGTCCGTATAGAGGGAAAATAGCATGGGCGTATCGCGGAAAATTAAAATTGAGTGGCAGCTGAAAACATACTTCTTCCAGAGAATCATTTGTAGAAGCTGAGACCCTGACTTTACCACTTTTAACCCTAATCAGGCTGGACTTTGGACTATGCTAATCGGGGGGGGGGGGGGGGCGCGGATTCCGCCCCCCCCCGCCCCCCCCCCCCCCCCCCACCCCCCCCACCCCCCCCCCCCCCCCCGAGATCTCGGCTGTCGATCGTGCGATCGCGCCGAAAATCTGCATGCACGTTACCCATCACGTAATCTACAAGACTGTATAGTTAATTACCAGGAATTAATTACATATCAATTAATTATGCTAATTTATGCATAAAATCATAATTAAGCTGTAAATCACTAATTAAAGCTCCAACACTGCTAATTTTTGTGTCTGGACACTCTTTTTACCATTCTTAACAAGTTTAATTGAAAAAAATCCGGAATCAAAATTAATTTCCTATGTATTTTATTGTTTTTTCAAATTTCTTATGTATTTCTTTGTTTTTTCAACCTTTTGTTTTCTATTGTTTTTGTGATGAAATTTGTTGGGGACACTTTTGCGGTCATAAACAGCACAAAATTAATTAAATTTCAACTATTAAAAGTAAAAATAATCATACATTTATGAATTTTGGCTGAAAACACAATTTGTATTGGAAATGTACACAAAATCATGTTTTTGAGCGATTTTTGGGGTGACATGCAAGTACAAAATGTTACGTAACTTGGGAACCGCGTACCCGGACGTCGTAAATTTGGTCTCAAAAGATGCGCAACATTCGAGAGAATAAAGTCATGAAACGCTGTGGCAACTGCTTTGCACGTCGCAGACATTTTGCGTGAAACGTCTGGGGGGGTGGGGGGCGGATTCTGCCCCCCCAGCCTTTTTAGGGTTAATGTCAAATTAATAAGTAAGTGTTTACAACTTCCTTTCAAAATTTCTTCTCGTTAGTGTAACTAACATATCCTGACTAATGTCAAGCGCATTGAGAGTTCTTTCAGTTTTGAAATTTACTGTAAAAGAATGTGCTATTAACCTTAAATATGCCCCCATCAAGAGGCCCCAGTGCCACTATGTTAATCCCCATTATGCTAGCCCCTAATCTCACTGTGCTAGGTCTATTCAGTGACTGTACAACAGATAAGCACATTTGCTTGTAAACATGACATTGGTACTACACCAGATACGTGATAACATGACAACATTTGACCAAATTTCTCCAATGTGTAACTACAATACATCTCTCTAATGTTACTACATGTATATCGCACCTGTTGTCGTAGTTTAGCCAGTTCAGCAGCGTGGGGGTCTCTGTTAACGATGGGTTTGTTCTTGATCCGTCTGGCCCTGTCGGCATAGCGTAGCGTGTTGAGAGTCTCCTCCATGTTGGAATCTGCCGGACTGATGCACGCTATCATGACGGTCTGGCTGTTGCCCCCCAGGGAATCTAGAAAAACATACGGTGTGGTGTTAATTGGTATCAATTCTTTAACTCTTAACGTGATGAGCCTTTTTGAAAGGTACTACATTAAAGCCACTGGCTAACATTTACCACAGTTACAAAACTGTGAGCTACATAATCCTCCATGCTTCAAGTGTCTTTGATAAGGTTTAAAAATGAAGCCCTAAAAAAAATTGTATTTTAAAATGATGATTTAGTGCTTTAAAGGCAAGGTTCACCCTGGCATTAAGTTGGTTTTAATAAAAGCAGAACAGTGACAGAAACATATTAATGAAAGGTTGGCGAAAATCCACCAAAGAATAATAGAGTTATGAAGTTTTAAAGTTTTAAATTTGTGACGTCACATGCGAGCAGCTCCCCATATGTCATGTGAGATAAATTCCATAAAAGTGCTTTTTCTCAGAAATTTGAAAATGATTTTACCTGTGCATTCAATATGTTATCAGAAACATTATTTCACACATGCTTCTATGACAAAAACCCATTCGATTATCATGAGCCATTAAAAAATGGCAATTTATGGAATTTATATTCCATGATATATAGGGAGCTGCTCGCATGTGACGTCACAAATTTAAAACTTTGAAACCTCATAACTCTGTTATTCTTTGGCGGATTTTCGCCAAACTTTCATTAATTCGTTTCTCTCATTGTTCTGCTTTTATTAAAACCAACTTGATGTCAGGATGAACCTTGCCTTTAAAAAGGTGAAAATCTATAAGCATTCAAATTGACCAGATTCACCTGCCCATTTCCTCCCATAGACTTACTGTGTGCAGATCTAGACTATTTTATCATCCACCGGAGTAGAAATTGTTTATTCATGCATACCTTGCCATTGGCAGCATAACTTTCCAAACTTTTGCATTCTAGAGTGTTTATTTGTCCATTTAACACTACTATGTAACTCAAATATCAAAGTTTGATAATTTTTTAAAATAGAAGCTCCACAATATTAGCCTATCACTTTAAGCAACTTCAAGATTGTTGTGTCGATTTCAAACAGCTATAACTTCTTACACATGCACAATGGAGAAAAGCGTTGAGTACAAATGTTACAGATAAAAGTATACCCTTTCTATCACTGTAATTTTTATTATCATCTTGTGAATATTCCTGAAGTTACAATAAATTTTTCAAGGTTGTTTATTTCGGGTCAATCAAGTAAACAAAAATGGTTGTAGCAAATGTACCTGTTTTTCCCATTTCACACACACACAAAATCTGTGATAAAAATCTCTGATTTGCAGGAAAATGCCCAAATGGAACCCTACCTGTTTTATGGGTAATTTAGTGAGGATTATTCCTCTACCATAGAAAAGTGAAATAACACAACAATACTGTCCTTGGTTTTATTCTTTTAGCAATTATTGAAAGAGTACTACTGTATTTGTGGCACAATATTAAAAAAATTAAAAGTCTGAAACCTGTTTCTTCACAAAATGATATGACATTATCTCAATATTAATTCATGACTAAAAACAATATGTGTCCCTCTCTGTCCCACCTTGTAGCAATCGAGTGAGTTTGGAGTCTCTGTATGGAACGTGGGACTTCCTTCCGTTCTCGTCACCCAAAGCACTGATGACATTCCCCAACGCCAGCAGACCTTTATTGATGTTGATGCCTGTCACATGACAAATTGAAACACAGAAACTAGAGACATCTTATTTGTGTGTTTTTCTTAAAAGGAAACTCCAAGCTCATACCAAGTTGCTTTGAATAGACAGTAAAACATCAAGGAAATATATGTAAGTGAAAGTTTGAGAAAAATCACGCAAATAATTATGAAGATTTAATATTCCAAAGATCATTACAAGATTAGGAACAATGTAACATTCACTGTGAGCACAATTCCAATTGTTTGTACACAAAAAACCAATAAATGTCATTTTCCCGAACGTTTATGCAGGGCTCCACACTAACTTTTTTTCCTACTTGCCCTTTGGGCAAGTGAAATTATCATTTTCAGATTTTTACTTGCCTGAATGAAAAATTTACTGCCCAAAAATAAAGAATCAAAAACATAAAAAAAATGATTTCTCACTAATTTTAATTAACCAATAGGGCCTTTTTATAACATTGGACATATATGTTATTTTATTTCTGGAGGTTGCAATTTATGTGTGATTTATGAATTCAAGGAGTAATAAAATTCAGTACAGTGAATAAAATGATGAAAGTTAGCATGCGTTAACTGAACACAAAACACATTTTGTTTTTGGTAAGATTTTTGGACATGTTTCGCTCACTTCATGATCAAAATTTAAGTTGCCCAATCGGGCAAGTGCTAGTGTCAAGCCCTGGTTTATGAGTGGATACACTTACTTCATGTACAAAAAAAATGTAAATATGTGTTAAGGTTAATGTTCCTGCAAGACTCCGTCAGTTCAGAAAATAATTTCATTACTCATCTTTCAGTCAAAATCAGGATGATTAAAACCAATTTTCAAATCATGTCACAAAACTGCCCATGGTAGACATGGACAAATGTGTTGTATCAGGACAACTCACCTGGAGGACAACTCCACTGGGGATGACTCCCACTTGACAACTCCCCTGGAGGACGACTCCCCAGAAGACTACTCCTGTAGTAGTAGGACAACTCCCCCAAGGACAACTCAGATTTTCAAAACTGTAAACATTGTAAAACCTTACACTCCCCTGAGCAAGTGGTCCTCCAGGGGAGCTGTCCTCAGGTGGAGTTGTCAGGAAGGAATCCTCTCCAGGAGAGTTGACTTCTGGGGGAGTAATAATCAGTGTTGTAGTCAAGACCAGGCCATCCGAGACCAAGACCAAGATCAAGACCAAGAAAAAGAGGTCCGAGACCAAGACCAGCACTTTCCCAGACCAAGACCAAGACCAAGACCAAGACCAAAACCAGCGTTTCAATTGACACTAATTTGTGCATGTTTTGAGGATAATGCAACTTTGTTACTCAGCATTAACTACCTACTGTTTACACATTGCAATCAGTCTGTAATAGGATTTTTTAAAAATTTAATAAAATTAAAGTTGATGAAGAACATTAAAAATTATTTGTCACTTACATGTAAAATGCCTCCGTACCCAAAGTTTAACGCAAAATAGGCCTACGACTACGAGTCAATATGATAGCTATAAATTGCATAAAGGACGGAAAAACAATTTTAAATTGAAAAGAATACTTTCTCCCATGAGCACATTTGCCTGAGCTACTGAAATACAGATTAGATAATATAGAAACTAAAGCATTGATTTCTTAATAATCTTCTTTCTTTCATTCATTAATGGTTTTTCTTCATTCATTCTTGATTTTTTTGTTATTTCCCTACATTTCTAACTTTCTTCCTTTTTTCATTCATTATTTTTCTCTGTTTTATTCCTTTCTATATATTTGTATTTCTTTGAAGTCTTTTTTCTTTTATTCTATCCTTTTCTCTTTCTTTCTTCTTTTACTTGTTAATCTTTTGTTGATTCTTTATTCTTTTATTCTATATTGTTTCTCTTTCTGCCTCTTTCCCCATGTCTTTCTTTCTATTCTCCTTTTCTTTACTTTATCCTTTCTTTTTCTGTCTTCTCGCTTATTTTTTCTATCTCTATTTTTCTTTCTCCTTTTTCTCTTCTTCATTTTTTCATCAAATTCATTTTTCCTTCCTTCTTTCTATCTTTCTTTCTTCCCTTCTTTCATTAATTCTTAATATTTTTTTATTCTTATTTCCTTATGTTCTACCTTTCTCCCTTTTTACCTTTCATTCATTCTCTTTCTTTTCTTGTTTTATTCCTTTCTATTTGCAATCTTTCATTTTTCTTCTTTTTTCTTTATTCTAGCCTTTTTCCTTTCTTACTTCGTTTATTTGTCTTTCAATTTAATTTTGTAATTATTCTTTACTCATTTATATTCTTAATTCATTTTTCTTTCTTTCTACCTATTTTCCATGTCTTCCTTCTTTTCTCTTTTTCTTCATTTTATCCTTTCTTTTTCTCTTTTCTTGCTTTTTGTTTCTCTTTCTTTGTCTTCTTCATTCAATTTTCTTTCCTTCCTTCTTTTTATCTCTCTTCTTTCATTCTTGATGTCTTTTTCCTTCTTTCTGTTTTAAAATTTCCTTTCCTGCTAACTTGATGCCTTTCTTCTTTTGTGTTTTTCTTTAGTTTCCAGTCTTCTTTCTTTATTATTTCCCATTATGTTTTCTTTTTTCGGATGACATTCTATTCTTCCAATCTCTCCTTGTTTCTTTCTTTCCGTCTGTTACTTTTCTTCCGTTTTTATCTCTGTTTCATTCCATACCTCTTCTTTTGTTCTCTACCATGTCTACCTCCATGTTCAATTATAACAGAAACGACCAGAATATATTACATCAGAGAACCCACCATTGCCGGTCTGTATGTATAGAAGATTTGTTTGAATGTACACTGCATGTTTGAACGCCCTATATACACGCCGCAAAATTGCAGTTTGTACATGTGCTACAATAAAGATTTTAATGTAAAATCATAATTTTAGTTGCTGGTCTCGGCCAAAAAATCCAAGACCAAGACCAAGACCAGAGGGTTCGAGACCGAGACCGAGACCAAAAAGGGCATACTGACCAGTCTCGAGACCTCCAACACTGGTAATAATAGAACCCAAATGTGTACCGGTACATGTATTTGTAAGATCTACATGCCTTTCAGTGAAAGGTTTTTGCATTATTTTTTGGTGTACTCACTGTAATTTTAGAAGTAGATTGTTATGTTTTCAGGTTGATTTTGATCTAAAATTCTTGATATGTATCATTTATAAGAAATTGGGATGAAATAATTACCTTCTTTGAATCTTTCACCTTCAGCTTGTGTCCGTTTAGCTCTCTCTGACCCGGCCAAGTCGACCAAATGAAACTTGGCATGACAGGATTCACTGGACAGGAAAAACATCAACACAAATGATGAAATTTTCTTCATATTATTTTTTTTCTATCCTAGTGTACTTTGGAAGTTTGGAATGTCCATATTTGATAAATGTTCTTTTCATTTTCCTTGCAATGACAGTATCAAAGCTAATTTCCATTCAATAGCTGGTTCACGACTAAAGATGTACTTTTTAAAGGTATTGGTTAAACATTGTTACAAGTGACTATGGTCAAACAGATATCTGACCTAAATAAATGATGTTGTTTGCTTGGTGGTGATTGAATGGACAAATACTGTAGAAAACAAAACTTTAGACCATTATGTTGTAACTACCAAACTATTTGCAGATAAAAATATGGGTACATGAATTGTCCTGGGGAACACAATGCAGTCTGAGGTGGAAAACTGGAATGGTCGCTCATTGTTTTTCACTTTAAACAGTTCATTTTGAACTGCAATTTTTAGGGACAGTGATTTTCCGTTTACCGGTAAAACGAAACAGAAAATCCATTTGGTTCTTTACTTTTCATGTGAGAATTCATGGAATTCACCTTTGCAAAATGGAATTCATGTCTTTTGCTGTGTACGTTTTCTTTGACAAAATGGAATTTCCATTTTTAGATCAAGTTGAAACGGAATTACAGGTTTTCAGAAACAAAAAAGACCATTTTTTGAAATGGAAAATCACGGTCTCTAATTTTTTTTTCAGGGCTTTATCATCAAACCATATCAGAGACACTGGTAACATGGAGGATCATAGCAAAGATTTTGTTAAACTGGAAAGTGGAAACATTGTTAAATTTCAGATGGGGTTGGGGTGGTATTATAGATCATAGTGTTGCCGAATTCCCGACAATACAATCATCACGGCAAATAATTGTATTATCTCATATTGGTGAAAATTTGGGTACCGAAACTTCTCTGTCACACTTGGCACAATTACAGACAAGCCTCAGACATAAGAATTAAAATAATAAGTGAGGATTAAATGGATTATAACCTGATTGATTGGTTTCCTAAGAATGCAACTTCAGGAATTGTTTTATCCAAGGCCACAGGTTCCGAGACTGAGGTCGCCCGAAAACACATAGGGTTTGTACAGGTGACTCGGACCAAGACCGAGACCAAGGCCACCCCAAAACTAACTTTCATAGGGTTTGTAAAGGTGACCTTGCGCACCAAGACGGAACCACCCAAACATAACCTGTCACAGGGTTTTGTACAGGCTGACACACACCGAAAAAACGAGCTGCCCCAAAACACACCTGTCCATAGGGTTTGTACAGGTGACTTTCGGACCAAGACCAAGACCCGAGGCCGCCCAAAACACAACCTGTCCATAGCGGTTTGTTACAGGTGATCGCACCAAGATCGAGACCGAGCCGCCCAAAAAACAAACTTTCCATAGGGTTTGTAAAGTGACTTGACACCAAGACACGAGACGAGGCCACCCCAAACACAACCTGTCCATAGGGTTTGTCGGTGACTCAGACGCGAGAACCAGGACCAAGGCCCACAATGAAAATTGGCGCTGAGACTGCCTTGGTAACAAATTGCCTAACAAAGGGTGAATGTGCGATGGACCACACGTGAGTAGACATGAATGAGCACGTGTGTGCTGGTGTAATCATAGGTCACGATACCTGGATTATCTTTCTTTCGCTGCTACCATATGACCGGTAAATATTGCTTGATCTGCTGAATGCATGTTCATTGGCCGTGGAGCGTCGTCCTCCCACCGACCCTCGCTCCAGACATTGCTGCATGTCCTCGGCTCCTAGCCGTCAACTTCACACCAACCCGGCAAACGTCAGGAATGATTGACAAGAGCATAGTCAGTTAGTGTCTTGGCCACTTGAGACAAATCTGAGTCTCACAAATAAACTGAACATTACATGTGACCAGTGATGAACTGCGACAAGTCACAACACCATAACAGAAAGAACTCCTATGTGTGCATCAATGTTTTTTTTCATTGCTCCTACCATATTCAAACAGTTTAAAGCCCAAGTTTAGTTTTGGGGATTTTTTTGTTTTATTTGAAAGTTTTATGCCCAAAGGTCATATCATACCAATAACAGATTCTGAACATCTTTTGTTTTTTTTTAAATTAATTAATAAAAAATCTTGAGGGGGAGGGGAGGGAGGGAGAGAGTCTGCTCTTTCTGATGAGGTATAACTCAGATAACCACCTTATTAACCCTTTGGATGCTAAATGTAAAATATAGTTGAAAACCTCGGGGGTACCCTACCCCAGAGATATTTCATTAATTAAATTAAAAAAAAAAAGACATTCAGAATCTGTTATTGGTGTGATATGACCTTTGGGCCTAAAGCTTTCAAATAAAAAAAAATCCCCAAAACTAAACTTGGGCTTAATTCTGGATAACAGTTTTCACAAAATAGTGTTGCACAATGACACGAAACGAGCAGTGTCTGTGGGTTTGATGTCATTTCTGACATTGTTGAGTAAATGCACAGCTGACTACAACGATCCATTAAGGTCAGGTCACTTGGGGATCAAAAAATATATGTGACCTGGCTCGTACTTCCGCCCAACAACCGGCTTACACATTGATGTCGTTTTCTATTGTCATCCACTGCCATCAATTGCCTATCAGTTGCTCGGCCAGCGGTGCCAAAATTACAAATATGTACATGTATATAGTTAACACTGCCTTTCTTCCTCAAGAATCAAATATTCTTTTCTTTCTATAGAGTCTACAAATAAATTGTTTCAGATGTGGAATATAAAGGAAATAATCACCTCTTGGTTTCAGGCAATGGGACAAACTATCACTTCCTCAGTGATCCGTATGTGACTAAGCTATCTTTCCTCAGCTTCGTTTTGGAATAATAGCTACATCCAGACCATCTCAAAAGTGATAGATTGTCTAATCACCTTCACAAATATTGATTATTAGCCTATTCTTGATGCAAAAAAACTGTAAGTACTGTACTTACCCTAATACCACCATCCAGATCCTCTCTTATTGCTAGAGTTTCCTTCTTGGAAGGTGGTGAAAGTAAGTCATGAATATCTTCTTTATGAATCTGGAATGTAATGCAAATGAAAGGAATTGTAGTTCATCTTTGCAATAAATTGATTATGAAAATGCACCCAGAACAAAACAGATACTGTGTGAACATGGATTAGTTTTTGGTGTTGAAATTATGCACATCATAAAACTGGCAAAGAAATAAAAAAATTACAAATACTTTTGTTTAAATGAGTTTTGTGCATGAACATAATTTCCACTTTTACAGTAATGGATTTATAGTGTATGCTGTCTTATTACATAAAGACCTGGATTATTTTGCTGCCAAACCATTTTATTTATTACATATGACTTAATGAGTAATTTATTCTTTATTAATTTGTGAACTAAGTTTATTTTGACAGGGTAACTTCTTCAGTTGCCTAGCTGCTTTCACTGAGGAAAAAAAATACAATATACAATGTGCTTAAAAAGATAAAATTTACAACATTTCACATTTTCACAAATTAATAGTAATTCACAGTTTTATTCACATTTGGTAACATCATTTTGTTTTCCTCATTGAGCAACAAAATTTTACTTGCCCTGGGCAAGCAAGCAAGTGCTAGTGTCGAGCCCTGCTACTTAGTAGTAGTACTTACCTCAAGGTATGACACTTTGAGCATGACCTCTATGTCTGGTTTCTTCTCAATCCCTCTGAAGATGCTTCGTATGACCCTAGGGATGATGCCCATATCTCTCTCATCCGTCATGTTGTAGGCATTCCCCATGGAGAATGTCTTCCCTGAGCCGGTTTGGCCATAGGCAAGTACTGTGGCATTGTAACCTGAAATACACACATGTGCAAAGACTCCAAATCAGAACAGTTTGGGGAAACTTTGTTGTACATGTTTTACAGGTGGATCATTATCAACACAAGCTGTCAGTATAATTGATTAACTGCTGGTATGTGCATTCATTTTCATTCATTCATTTTTAAGTAATTAATTATGCATATTTATGTATAAAATCATATTTTTGCCTATAACTCCCTTTAAACAGCTCACAGAATGCTAATTTTTGGTGATAATATTCATTCTGACATTTGTCACAATTATCTACAAAAAAATTTGCCGAATTTGAATTAATTTCTTATGTATTTTATTGTTTTGTGAATTTCTTATGCATTTCTATGTTTCTTGACCTTTTGTTTTCTATTGTTTTTTTGATGAAATTTGTTGGGGACACTTTTGCAATCATAAACATAAAATTAATTCATTTCAACCAGTGAAAGCAACAATAATCACACATTTATGATTTTTGGCTGAAAACACAATTTCCATTGATTTTGTACACGAAATCATGTTTTTGAGCGATTTTGGGGTTGACATGCATGTATAAAAAGTCGCGCAGCGTCGTAACGGTACGTCCGATTTTCGTGAAAATGGTCTCAAAAGATGCGCAAGACTTGAAAGTAAAAAGGCAGCGAGCGACGTTATCAAAAAATTTTGCACGGCGGCATGGTCGCGAAATTCGTCGAGGGGGGGGGGGTCAAATTGACCTCCCCCCAGTTAATATAGGGTTAAAGGCTTATGATAATTTGATCATGTTTTCTGCAGCAAACTGACATAACATAGCTGTAACACCCAAATTCAAAACAGTTTTGGATCTTCATGGTTGATAAATGATTAGCAGGTAGTTAACATTTTTGATACAGCTAATTACAACAAGCAAGTGTCAACACAGTGAATTTCTCAACATTTATCATCTTTGTCAACTTAATTTACTGAGCCTTGATTGATTTCCTTTGATCTGACACCCATACACAGCATATTGGTAATGTGAGTTCAACCAACTTTTAGTACCACATTCTGAATGTAGGCAAAATATTTTAAGATTTTCTAAATGGGAAACATTGTTCAAATCCTCCCACGGGAGGGGTCTTCCACGGGAGCCATTCTCCTGGGGAGTTGTCCTCTGGGAGAGTTGTCCTCCTGGGGAGTTATCCTCTGGGAGAGTTGTCCTCCTGGGGAGTTATACTCTGGGAGAGTTGTCCTCCTGGGGAGTTATCCTCTGGGAGAGTTGTCCTCCTGGGGAGTTATCCTCTGGGAGAGTTGTCCTCCTGGGGAGTTTACCTAAAACTAGGTTTTTGTTGCAGTGATATCAAGAGGGTTAATTAAAAAATCTGAACATTCCAGCATAGGAAATAACCCAGGGCGACAGGCGATTTAGCCCTTGGCAAAGCCCAAATCGCCCCTTAAAATCCCCAAAACCCAATTCTTTGGGGCGACCATTTCCTTCAGAATCGCCCTCAGATTTGCTAAGAAAAATTTCACTTTTTTTTTTTACTATGGCATTGAAACAAAAATGAATTAAATGGTTGCTTTTATGGATGAAGCACCGGCTAAAACATCTGCAATCTTTCATTGCATTCTTCAAATTCTGAAGTGCAGCGAAAAAGTAGCCCCAGTGGTAGAAAAATAGCCCCCAAAATTTAAAAAAATAGCCCCAAGGCTCTGATAAATATCGCCCGTAAAAAATAAAAATTGATTCCTACCCTGGAACATTCTCTAATCTAATCTCCAACTTTCTCACCTTTAAACAGTCCTTCCACCAGATTCTCTACGGACTTCTGGTAAACCAATTCTTGCGAGTTCTCAGGACTGAAAGCGTAGTCGTAGGTGAAGGCTTTGTCCTTGCCCAGAACGACTTGGGGTTCTCCGGGTACAAAACGAACACAGAGTTGGCATCCTTCAGCGATCTCCTTGGAGATAAGAGGGCGACAACGAAGCGCCACCCGCACGCAGATGTCCTTGCCTTGCTCCTCAGGCATTTTGTGGTTCTTTATTTATCTGGGACACCAAAAATGAAAACATAATTGTTAGAACATGGTAAAATCACTATGTCCCACATAACAATACAAGACTCCGATCACTGGTTCCGCAGAACACACAGAGAAAATCGTGCCCATGAGAGACGAATAATGGGGTTGAAAATTAATAAATTAACCCTAATAAGAC
>JZLH01S0014037.1:169620-181086 GCA_001188425.1 Eucidaris tribuloides
AAGTTGATATGAGAAGTACGAAAGTAGTATTTTTGGGGCCAATATTTCATTAAGTTTATTTCCACGCCCTTCAAAATTGACATTGTTTAGGGTCCACCAGGGACTCAAGGGCACCCGACATCGGCCTGATGATCATACAATGTACACGGAAGTGCCACTTCACACCACGGGCTTCGATCCACGTTTCGGATTGCCCTTTTTCAACATATCCTTACATTGCGTATTATGAATTTTTCAAGTTGTCAAAATTATTGTGGGGGCAAATCGATATGTTTGCCCCCCAATATTTTCATGGGGGCGACTGCCCCCTTCCCCCACGATCGACGCCTCTGCCTCACACTGTCCCTATATGACAGCGGATCATCTCATTTGCGGTAGATGACGACTGTCAATAGAAAACGGGACTTAATGTATTCACCTTGCGAGACAGAAAGTGACTGAAATGTGCCTCGTCCGATTTGTCATATCTTGCAACGCCTTAACCAATTATTAAAGAAAATACCGCAACATATTAGACATTTGATGATATAATATTTATTTTGATATGAAAATACAAGCTTAAACACAATAATAAATTTCTTCATATATTTTCTACCTATGCACTTTCCCCCATGCTTCCTAACAGCAACAAAAATAGCCTATAATGCTGCAGCATTTCCATTGATGAATAACGTATTTACTAACATAGTTGATAAAGACAATAATACTAGTCATTTTAATGTATCAAATCTTCTAATGTCCTTACATTTCAATTCATGCAAAAATAACAAGAAACATGAAAAAAATGTCAAAAAAAAAGATTGCGTTGAGAATATCACAACTTGATATAAAGATTTAGCACACGGAAAATAATTTGGTATATACTCAGAAAATGGTCCGAAAGGGTTTTGATTTGACTTATATATCATTTTTATGGGGGACTTAATCTAAAATAAACAAATAAACAGAAAATCAGATCAAGCAACGAGAGAATCACGCCAAAATTCAAAGATTTCACGAGAAATTTTAAATTAAACAAAACTTCCTATAAATTATACAAGCCCTGAACTCGTAAACTAAATGAACAGTCTAAAATCACCATTCGTTGTTCCAATGTCATATATTTTACCTAAATAGCACAGAATAGAATTTAAACTCATCCCTACAAACGAACCGCAAGTCCGCAATACATTATAGAATGATACTATTTTGACACAATCAATAAACGCTATCGATATTGACAAAATAAAATTAAACTAGAACAGTTCGACTGCGCGCAGTCGATGGGTGTGCCTCCGCAGTCCGCATTCCCATCCAATTGATACAATTTGAAAAGCTTCAAGTTACCATGATAGCAAGACCAATTAGATGAATAAGCATAAGCCCATGTGACCTTTGACCAAGTTACAGTAAAATCTAATAAGCAGTTCTAAATATTGCAACAATGAGCTCAATTCGGACATGAGGCCCTGTGACCTTTGACCTCTGACCTTTGCACTCCAAAATCAAATCATTGGCGAATTGGTGCCTTATATCAGATACTTCACCCAAGTTACATCAAAATCGGACCAGTCATACTCAAGTTATCACAGTGATGAGCCCAAATCAGACATATTTAAGGCCCGGTGACCTTTGACCTTTGACCTTTGACCTCCAAAATCTAATACACCATGGAGGTAGAAGTTTTTTGATTGGTACCTAGTAAGCACATAAGACAGTAGTGGTGTTTGTATCTATTGCATGTCAATTTTGTAGTTAGCGTTGTGGGGCCAAATAAGGGCCACGTCGCGGCAACACAAGTCAGGGTAAAGGAGTAAGCAAGTTGTTTACTAAAAGAGGCAAGTTTACGGTTATGTAACGGTACATGCCCTTTGTGCGTCTCGCTTTTAGGAAAGTCAGTAGAGGGTATCTTATGGGGCGAGGCATCACTCATGCAGAAAGTATAGAAGTTGCAATAGATTCACAAGAAATAGTCAAGAAATTATATTTCTTCAAGTAAATAGCAAGAAAACCCAGGATTATAAACAGTTGGTAAGTTAAAATTGCATTGTTATCAAAGTTTATATCTGTGCTGTTATTTATACCATAATTCTTGGTTCAGTGACCCATTCACATTTTTGTATTTTGAGTCCGGAAGTTGAAGGTTGAGTTTTTTTTGTATTCCATACAGTTTAATTATTGCACAGCTTATTTTTATACAATTCAATGTGTTCTTGATAAGTTAGCTATATCTTTGTACTGCAAGAATTTGTTGCACTATATGATATGACATTATTTTTTGTTTGACTTATTGTTTGTTTCAGCGAACCGCTGACCATATGCAGATTTCGGTGCCGAAGTAACACCACTATTGAAGAATAAATGGTCAAGAATTAAAGCCGTTTGTTTAAGTATCATTTGTCAGTGTGTTGAACTGAGCAACCTGGGAGGTTTATTCTGTAGCACGTTATAAGAAGCTACACGCCATATTCAAGTGACCTCCGCTGTGCCCCTATTGCAGTTAGCCTATTAGTAGTTTATGTCTGTCTTGTCATGTCTTGTTTGGTAGCACTTAATTTTGACCTAAATCTATGTTTTCATGGAGACTTTACAAACAATATTTAATCTGGGCCATATTTCAGGCCCATTTTGGCCATAATTATAAGACATGTTGATTCACAGATAAGCGGCTGAACTTGGTTTACAAGATGAAAATCATATCTAGTCGTTTCGGGCGGGTCAGAAGGCGTTTTACACCGATTTATTGCTTAATATGGGCCCAAAGGCCCACATTTTGTGGCCTTCTGGCGGGCATTTAGCAACGGATAGAATTTCTTGCATGGACCATTATGTACTCGTGAGACTATTCCCCAGATCGTGGTAAAGGTTTCAAGTGGTACCTAGAATGTTTGAATAAGGTCAATTTTGGGGCCCATTTTGGGCTTCTGGCGGGCCCTTGGCAACTGATACATTTTCTTTCATGGACCATTCTGTACTCAGGGGAGTATTCCGCAGCTCGTGGGAAAGGTTACAAGTAGTACCTAAAATGTTTGAATAAAGTCAATTTATTGCATAATATGGGCCCAAAGACCCACTTTTAGTGGCCTTCTGGCGGACATTTAGCAACGTTTAGATTTTCTTGCATGGGCCATTCTGTACTCGGGGGAGTATTCCGCAGCTCGTGGTAAAGGTTTCAAGTGGTACCTAGAATGTTTGAATAAAGTCAATTTTTGGCCCCCTTTAAGGTCCCCCAGGGGCCAAACGCAACAGATAGACCCCGGCAGAAATGGATATCTGTATATAGCTCGTTACTCTACACATGCTCCGGTAGACAGATATTGGTATCTTGATTGTTTGAATAAAACCCTCTGGGCTGCCTGTCTATTGAGTGCCTACGGCCTCCTTAGGCTAAGGCAAAATCAATCAATCAAATCAAGGGAAAATATCAAGCCTTATTACACTCTTAGACATGTACAATTATGGTTAGAAAGTGAAAATAGGATATTATTATATGAATATCGTTCAGAAAAAAAATCATTATATAAAAATTGGATATTTCATTACAAGAAAGGGAACACTAGTCACTTGTTATTTGGAAATGAATTTGTTTTATTCAAGTAATTCATACAATATTATTTTAACACATTTCATGTAGAACGAAAATAATGTTCATCTTTCAACGACATACAAAATAATATATTTTCTTCACTCATCGCACTTTACCAGGTTAACATATACACCAAAATAATTAATAGTAAAATTCTGTTGAAGGGATAAAATAAGAGTTCTCGGTTTGGATTAAAATGTTTCCTAAAATACGTGCAATGTTCAAGGTTTCTACTTTTAAAGTTTCGTGGTTAACTGTCTTGTCTTTCGAAAAAAAGGTTTTCGGTACAACTATGTGCGAAAACCTTTGATCGAATTACAACTTTACCATGGAAACATTTAAAGGGGAATGAAACCCAGACATCGTCTTGAATATTCTGAGAATTTAGAACAATAAAAGAGGGAAAATAGTATAAAAAAAATTAGCAAATTTGGTTGAACGGTTCAAGAGTTATGATTGTTCAAAGTTATTTAATCCTTGTTATGGGGGATCTTTTAATTAGCAACTGATTTTATTATATGGAAGTGGGGAGAACTTCCCATTGGATTTGTACATAAATTTTCTCGAATTTGCCGTTTTCTGAAGTTGAGAAAGTAACTAAATTCTTTCAAAAAGCGTGTAGAATACTTTCTGCTAGGACATACTTGCCCAAGAAGAAAGAGCAAATCGGATATTTGATTAACAAAATGAAAATACGTGAAATATCGTTTACAAAACCAATCGGGAGTTCTCCACACTTTCATTTTAAAAGTGGTGAGTTGCCAGTTTAAGATTCCTCCATAATATGGATTAAACAGACTTTAAACAATCACAACTCTTGAAACATTCAACAAAATTTGTTCCAACTTTCACTAATTTCGGTCTTGTATAGTTTATCTGAATGCAAGAAGATGTCTGGGTTTCATTCCACTTTAAGTCTAGCATTGCCTCCTCTTTGTCATATACGAACAGAAATCCCAAATGACTTGCGAATTTGTTGTGTTGCTTTGCGACAACCGAAAGAATTCAAAACAATCCAATTCTGCTCAGATATATGCATTCCAATTAATAAAATTTGATATAATTTAAAGGCAGGGGATCTCTTTTGCATGCCTAAAAATTATCATTGTCTAAATACAATGGCATTTAGAAGAAAATGCCATCTGCGAACCTTTAGCAAAATATAGGAGCTAGAAACTCAGTTTTAGTGGAATTATACATGTAGAGACCGTTAGACTCAGATTTTAATTTTTTCTCGCGAGAAAAAAAATCCTACCATAGAACATACACTAAACGGCCATTGTTTTTCTTTTGCATTTCTCAAATTCTAGGCAATCACTGACCACCAGATTTCACAGACATGCTCTTCATCAATAGCCTAAGGGCATGGGTTATCTTTTCCTGGTCTGCAGGGATGTTTGCAAATGAGCTCCACTGCCTTTAAATCTCACATTAGCTAAACAATGTAAAGTTCGAGAAAACTATTTCACCTTGACCAGCTCTTCCAAGCATTGATTAAAAACAACGATATTGTTCCCATAGTCAAGTCTCATTTATCATTTTTATCTGGCGTATAAATATGGTGATTGATCGTGATTGATTGATTGATTAATTGATTGATTGATAGATTTGATTGTGATTGCGTGAAGTGAGAGATTGAAAAGATTTAGTACAAACATAATGGGTGATTTCAAGTTCGGTGTTGGTGTTGGTGTTAGTGTCGAGGAAACAAAGTCGTCTGCTAAACCGAGCTCCAACACCGAGCTCGGTTTAAGCAGACGATACCGATTGCACTATCGATCACATAACACCGAGTGACGTCACGCGCGATTCATGGCGTTGGCAGAAAGTCACGCCGATGGCCGAAATTTTTGGACTAATCTTACAAAAATGACACCAAATCAATACTGCCAGCCAAAAAACTTGTATGAATCTGAAAGGCAAGTTACTTTTCTCTATTTATATATGGAAGTTTGATGAATTATGTAAGGTTTTAAGGGGAACAGGCTCTTTCAGCGGTTTGCGTCACACAGCGAAGCTTTCTCCATGTAACCAACACACACGAGCATGTCGGCTCTGCCACTCACAATGCCAACACTAACACCAACACCGAACTTGAAATCACGAATTGCCTAAACCCTAGGGTTCAGTGTTGATAAATGGGAAAATTACAAGTAAATCACAAATACCAACCGCGGTGCTCGGTTCAGCAGACGATATTCAACACCAGCTTCAACACCAACTCTCGGAAGTACGTCATAATTTTCGAGGTCAACCCCGACACCAGGCCTGACTTCAAGTACGGTGTTATAGCTGGTGTTAGTGTTGTTACAACACTAACACCAGATTTCAACACCAAACTTGAAATCACCCAATGTTTTAATAACTGCATTGTGATATGACTGATGTGGAAGTGAGAAAAAGTAGAAACAAATACACCCATTATTTGCCTCTATATGGATGCACGGCCTTTATGTACAACAGCTTTTATCTAGTGGTAGGCCTTTTACCATATCAAAATAGATTACCTATAAATATTAAACTATGAATTTCTACAAACACGCGAACACTAAATCCCACCAGCAATAGCGCAAACACTGAACACACATTATGGCATATTAACCTGAGGATGCATGCGAAAAAGGAAACGCTTTCCAATCCATTACAGATTATAACTAATAGAAAAGATTGATAATACATAATTAATCATCTACTGCAGATTATTCCGTCGAGAAAAACCACAGTTTTATGAAATATGAAATATTCTCTTCCTCGGCATTGATTTGTTTCACCACTGATGCAAGGTAGTACATAAAACATGAAGCGTAAAAGATGGGATTCAATCGTCTTTTCTGCAGCCATAGTACTATGTACGTCTGTACATAAAAGATTTATCTTTTCTACATTTTTTTTTCAATATTAGATGACTTGTGTGTTATCAAGGCAGATACTCATTATTTAAAGTAAAGGGATGGTTATCAGGCCACTCTCTTTACTAACACATCTGAATCGTTTGATTTCATAATATCAATCGTGGTTGAGTTAATTGCGTATTCGTGATTTTCTATGGTCATGATGTGCATCAGTTACACTTTGTAATATCGTGTTTTTTTACGAAATATAAATGGGTGAAAGGATGATACCATATCATGCAAAGATGACATTTTTTTTATTTGGAACGTTCTAGGACGATAAAGCGTCATCAATGTGGAAGTGCTTACGGCATTGGAATAATAACTATGTAGTACTTCGTACATCTGACGTTGCTACTGCGCAACTCTCCTGTAGACAGTGGAGGCAACCGGACATTTGCCAGGTGGGATTTCAACTTCAACCACGACCAAAAATGGCACGGGTTTCCACCTATTAATTCATGCATTACTTTAAGAATTTAACAATTTCTTGATTATCTTCGCGATGGTTGAGGGCTGTGGAAATGATTTGGCAGAATTTGACAACGAAAACTAGTTATGTTAGACACTAAATATAGAATGACGCGTCCTGTTCTATAGTGAATGGAACTTAACTTCAATGAGCGTTGTTTCTAGTTATATAAACTACAAGCCCTTTCTTCCACGACGCATTATACAGAAGCGGAGAAGTCATGGAAAATTTAACACTGGAAGGTCGAACACAAGTATCTTCTGTTTACAAATCTTACAATGACTTGGTGAATCAACATTTTCTACCGGCTTTACTCGTCATATCAATTCCTCTTTGGTTCATGGACGTTACTGGCAACCTTTTAGTTCTGACCGTTGTTTATAAGGAAAAGAAACTTCGTCGGCCCTCATACTATTTGATTGCAGCACTGTCGCTCGCTGATGTGGCATATCCCGTGGTTGGTTTTGTACCGCATGTATATAAAACTGTGTTGCAAAATGACTTCTTATGTTTGGCACGGAATCGAATAAAATATGACATGCCAGGGAATATTTGTGTGGCGTCATCGTTCATACATTTAATCGTCCGAACAATCGAGAGATATTGTTCGGTGGCCTTCCCGATCTTTCACCGCAAGGTAGCCACCAAACGAAATACAGCAATAACAACGTTGATCGTATGGATTGTAGCGGCTTTTCTCATTATCTGCAGTTGTTATCCTTACGGATATGAAGACCGTCAAATTTGCACCTCAACGACAGTTTCAGGCAGGAATATACTCGCGTTAGTCTGTGGAATAATGGGCATAATCCTCGTCTCTGTTCTCAACGTACGCCTGCTAATTCTTATTAAGAAACGCAAGTTCATCAACGCCGAAAGGAGAGACCGGTTACAGCGGAACATACATGATGGAATCGATGAGGATGCTGGTATCCACATTGAAACCAAGGCAACTAAGGCAATCACCACCGTCGTAACTTTCTTCATCCTCTGTTGGTTACCCTTCACGCTGCTCATTTTTCTTGAATTCTTCTGGGCGGACAACTCTGCACATGTTATCACTTTCAAATTTGTGCAATTAGCATTCGTTATGACAAATGGAACGATCAATCCTATCGTATATGCGAAACAAAATCCACATTTTCGCCGCGCATTTTCCAAACTACTGAAGAGGCGATCTTCAAATCGGGTCTTTGATGTGAGAACATAGGCGGAATAAGCTGGGACGTGCGGAAACCGCCATCAGTACGGCTGTTTTGGGTGGGTATCTCTTCGAAGACGGATACCCAAATACTTAGAATATATATCCTGTATAGTCTTTTGTTAAATCAGTTATGGCACAGTGTTCTCGGGTGACAAAACCATCTCATACCTGAATTTCTGTTAAAAAAAATGACTTTTGAATGTAATCTTATAGCCGATTTAGAATCCACCTGTTGATCCGTCGAAATCTTAAGGCGCGTTCTTATATCCTATGAGAAACCGAGCCGGTTCGTGGGATATGTGAACGCGTCTTTAGATTTCAATTTCAAAAGATAAAGTCAGTATTAAGGCAGGCTAGGCAAACATGCTTTGGGGCTCCCTTGCACACTTAAAACTTTCGGATTACGAGGTGTTATCCCCCAAGTTCAAATGACGATCTCACATTTTGGCGATTAGTTTAGGTGTGGCTATTACTTTAACTTAACTGGTGCAGTTTACCCCCTTTTTAAGTCGCTTATTTTGTGTAGGTTATAAAAGTTGTGTGTCAGGTGTTATTTGATTTTATTCTATTTCATTTATTCCCTTTTTTGGTTGTACATTTATATCTTACCTTCATGAAAAAGGTAGAACTCGGTTCGGTTTTACTCACACTTTGAACAGTGAGTTTAGAAAGTGAAAGCAAAGATTGTTTAGAAAATGTATGTTTAGATCATCAGCACTTAGTGTTTCGGAATTGGACACCGGTGTTTAGTGATTGACACACCACGTTTAGTCTCTGCCTGGACATGTTTTCAACGCGTTTACTCCCTGAACACATATTATATAGTGCACTTATGGGACATATTCATCCAAGTAAATTTGCCTTTGCAGCATTCTAGTTTCAAAATCACGGGCAGGCATTTTGGCTCAACATTACTCAGACCTTAGTTGACAAACTCAGATTATTGGCTTTCTTGTCATGAGCAAACAGCTAGGTCCATACAAAACTTAGATTTTTTTTTGCAGATAAGAACAGTATCGATGCATACGCTGCTGGACCAGACGGTATAGTGCAGTCTCAATCCACTTCTCTAGAAAACGTATTTCATACAAAAAAAATGTAATCAAAAAGTCAAATGACTACGTGTCTGCTACATTATGTGATCTTATGTGTGTGTGTGTGTGTGTGTGTGTGTGTGTGTGTGTGTGTGTGTGTGTGTGTGTGTGTGTGTGTGTGTGTGTGATTTTGTGTGCGCTTATGTGTGTGTTTATCTTATTTGTTTGTGCGTGCGTGCACGAGTATGTCTGTATGTGTGTGTGTGTTTGTGTGCACAAGTGTGTGTGTGCGTACACAAGTGTGAATGTGTATGTAGCGGTAATTGTGTGTGTATGTGTTTGTGTGTGTATGTGTGTGTGTCTGTCTCTCTCTCTCTCTCTGTGTGTGTGTGTGTGTGTGTGTGTGTGTGTGTGTGTGTGTGTGTGTGTGTGTGTGTGTGTGTCTGTCTGTCTGTCTGTCTCTCTCTCTCTGTGTGTGTGTGTGTGGTGTGGTGTGTGTGTGTGTGTGTGTGTGTGTGTGTGTGTATGTGTGATATCATGTACTGATTTCTATTTGCGTGAAATTTTTGTTTAGATATGTATCTATATAACGTTGGATATCGCGTTTAGGGGGAAGTGTTAGGTAGAGTAGGGGCTGGAATTAGGTCTCAGCATTATTTAAAACTGGATCAATTGTCGCGGCAGCATATATGATGCATCTGTAACGAAACGAACAAAAAAAATATTACTATACACCTTATCAAGCTGAAGGTATACAGATGTGTAGCTATAGTTTAGAAATTGAAAGCAGAAATGTATAAAAATGAAATATTTCAGTATTATAAGAAATGGACTATTGTGATGATGGCTTATGCCTCGGGTCCGAGGATTTAAGGGAATATAGTTTTCAGTTGCATGCTTTAAAATGACTAAACAGGCCAATCCTCGAGCGACAGACTCTAGCGCAATTTTGGCAGGGAAAGCCTTGGACAGGGGGGCTTTGCGCAGCTCTAGCCTTTCTCTGTTGGCGCTTCTCCTCTACAGCTTCTCTTCGCTCTTCCTCAAACCTCTTAGCACCATGCTTCCATGCTGTCCTCCAGCTAGGCTATATCCCATGTGCCTAGCAAATAACACACTGAACACAGGTCATACCTCGGCATACCAGCACACTTAACTGGCCGCTTCATTGGTCTTTAAAACGTTTCCTTCGGACTCAATATTGCGGCTTTTTCCCAGGGCAGCACTCTCCATAAAAAAAACAGCTCTTAGGTAAACGTCTATCCGTCCATAATCGTGTATAGGGTGGCCTGCCGCAGCGCAAGTTTCCTGAGAGTAGCATAGCTTCAATGCTGGAAATATGGCCGCTCCAAGACTTATTGTTTGCTTGGCAGTCTTGCCATTTTGATGTGGCAGTATGGAAACGCCGAGGACAATCGACTGGAATAAGGAAGTAACGCGCTCCGACGAAGTTTCTACATTGCCATTCGTACAGGAAACATCACGCCCTTCTGAGTCCATCATAGGAGAAGTAGTAACCACAACAGCTCTATTACACTGAGGATCTTTGTGGATCACGTAGTGAAATGATTCTTCAAAACCGTTCATACAGGCGAACCAAGAACTATTATAGCACTTATACGACTGAGACGATTGTGCTCAGCTATCCTTGTTCAACCATGAGTAGAGAAACATCATTGGAGATAAACGAGCTATCAAGGTATGGAAAATGGTCTAACTGCACTCTTAAGCGATCAGTAACGTCATGGTGTGATGCGTGGCGGGCTCGTAGATATCCAACGTGATTCTCTGGTGTGATAGCAATCTATATATCTCTATATATCGACCTTTTCACATGTGAGAGCAGAGATAGATAATGCAGAATCACCTTAACTGAGATGCACATGAACATGTAAAAAGTGCTTGTTTTAAAATTTGATACACCATGATGCTTCCAAAGTATGACACGGATCAGGAATTGTTATAACGAATTCTAACAAGTATGGTAAAAATTGACAACTGTACTCGCTCACAATTTTCTTTGACAATGAATATTAACAAATATGAACGATTGCTAGTTCAACAACATAATAGAATAACAGTTGTGTTACACTTCATTAAACATATTCCATATCAGTTCAATATGAAAGTAAACCACATTAGTACAAAATTTAAACAATACCGGTCATTATCATACCGCGGGTGTAAATTTCCTCCGTTGGGTACTGTGGGCAACCTGAATGGCTTTCTTTAGACCAGTGAAACAGTGTACTTTGAGACTAGTATACACGAAGACATGAAAAGACGGTTTTGTGAAAGCAAAG
>JZLH01S0014037.1:197277-207662 GCA_001188425.1 Eucidaris tribuloides
AAAATTTTGCAACTATTAAAACAGTTAAATTGACACAAATCTGAATAACATGCTTGTATTTTATCTGAACACGTATATCAAGGCTTTACTTGCAAAACAATTCTCAATCCTTTGTAATAAAGGTCATACATTCTGATTAATTAGGTATTAGGAACCAGGTTTGTGATGACGCTGAAAACTTTTACACTTTTTAACGATATTTACAAAGTTTATATTCTATTAAATGTCAGTCAACGACAATATCAATTGTTGGCCTGTAACTGCGCTCGTATTTTTTTACGATTACATGAATGCAAAACCGTATAGGATTTAGCACAAACAGAATTCAGATGTTACATTACTTATCGTAACGTATCTGTTGCCGAATCTGCCAGAATGGTTAATAAAGAACTTTAAGCAAAATTTTGCAACTATTAAAACAGTTAAATTGACACAAATCTGAATAACATGCTTGTATTTTATCTGAACACGTATATCAAGACTTTACTTGAAAAAACATTTCTCAATCCTTTGTAATAAAGGTCATACATTCTGATTCATTAGGTATTTGGAACCAGGTTTGTGATGACGCTGAACATTTTTACATTTTTAAACGATATTTACGAAGTTTATATTCTATTAAATGTCCGTCAACGACACTATCAATTGTTGCCCTGTAACTGGGCTCTTCTTTTTTTATGATTACATGAATGCAAACCCGTAGGTTTTAACACGAACAGAATTCAGATATTACAGTACTTATCGTAACGTATCTGTTGCCGGATCTGCCACAATGGTACTTTAGCAAATTTTGCAACTATTAAAACAGTTAAATTGACACAGAACTAAATAACATGTTTGCATTAATCTGAATGCATCATATCAAGACTTTATTTACAAGACAATTTGTATTTATAATCATTTGTACTATAAAAGGCCATTCTGATTGAATAAAACATTTGTACATTACGGTTTTTTTCTGAAGTATAATAATCATGTGACTTTTGAAAACATTCAACATTCATGCAACGTGATACGACTAAGAAGAAAATATTGGAACGCCTCTTGAAGGCGAATGGTGCGATTAGAACTAGAAATTCTTCTAACAGATATCACTCTACTCAATTAATGTAATGTGAATACATGGAAACAATTTACATGTAGGTAACGCCATAAACATTTACAGCTCCTCGTATACCCATCGTTAACGCTCTCTCCATTATCCGGACATGGACTATCAGTCATTCCCTGTATATTGATACACCTTATCAAGTGTAAACATAAACTTCTGGTATTGGAAAAGTAAACAAAGTAACTCATGTGTGCGTCTGTTACAATTTGCACATTGTTGGGTGAATACTATAACATAGACATGCATTGAACTCCCCTATACTGGTTTGTACATTATCCCTTATCCCCATACAACTTATACGAATGACTGCTGTCAAACATCGCCAAGTTAATGGAGCCGAACTGTACCTAAAGCAATTAAACACCATCCCGCACAATTAGGGACGTTATTACAAACTACAGATAATTATGCAGATTTATCTATCAAAACTGGTAACTTCTATATAAATCAGCGCTGTTCAAGATATCGTTATGCATGCACAGTGTACAATACTTCCTAAACATGACATAAGCGTGGAAAGGATGAAAATGCTAACAATGATTTTTTTTAATCAGTGTTTTGAAATGACAAAGCAAAACATCCAGTAATCTCGAAACGTTTCGGAAACCAAAGGCATGTGTTTTTACCCTTTAACCATTCAGTGCTATGGCACTTCAAAATTATGACGTATTGCAAACAAGATGTTGTTTCAGAAAGGAAGTCATAGTTTTACAATATATGAATATCACAAACACATTGAAATTGAGCAGATTTGGATTGGCAGTGCGACAAGCCAGTGCAACCAAATCACTACAGAGCGCAAAGTTAGCAACGCATCTGTTAAGTTTAAAGCAAAACATTTTCGTCGAGTTTCTCCCAGGAGTGCGTCACAATTCGGCAATACTATATACATTATATACAAAATGAAAACACGATTATATCAATTTCAGGGAAATGTATATGCATAGTCAATTGTTTGAATGTGGTAACATATTTGTTCTTACAAATACATTTCGGAGTTCATCGAATCTAATGCAAACTAAAATAGAACATACAATTATTAATATTTGGCACATATATATGTTATAGTCACCATTAAAGCAATACGCGGGATATTTTTCGGGTTGGGAGGCAAGAACATGCTGAGAGGTTTTGACAATATGCAGTTTAAAAAAACACGTGAAAAAAAAGGTTTTCGGAAAAAAAATTGGGAGGGGGTGTATAGGTCGATACAGCATTCAAATGAATTGAATATTTGAATTCAGAATATCATACATGCATTATGTTTCTGTGTTCGTAATTCAACCAGCAGCAGAATTTCTAGCGGAGAAAATGCACGGAACCTGCCTGAGGAACAAAACCCACGCCCAAAGTATAACTCGAGATTGTGCGATTATACTCCTTTTGCAGTTTCTCGTTAGTGCATCATTTTTCAGTTAACACCTGCACCCTGTGCAGATCCTCACGTGTTAACTGGCGATATCGCTCAGAATTTCCTATGGGAACTGGTTCCCCGACTTCGGTTATGATCTTTTGCCATGGAACCCACAGTTCGTCAGGATGTTTAGGCCACCTGAATTGGATGCATCCTTTTGTGATGCTCTTTGACATGAATGTGATACATGCTTCCTCATCCGTGTCATCAACCTCGAGCACTTTACCCACATACCAATTGCCCTCATACATAGCCGCAACGTATTGGTTTTCCTGAACATGACAACTTGATGTTGTGCAAAAGGCTGATGTTGGAACTGGATGCGCTATCTGTTCAGATTGTGGCGCTTGCACAACATCAGTTTGTGTGGGAGGTGAGGACGTTGGCTCTTCTTCCACGTTATTTGAGATTTTGTGCAATCGCCAACCGGGGCACATGTTTTGGCCGATCAGGCAATGGGTGCAATAACAAGAGGTTTCCCGCGTGAGGATGCTCCCATTATCTTTGGCTATGACAGCATGCAGTTTCATGGTTCCTGTGACTGGTTTTGCATTCGTCTCAGCTAGAAACTCTGCAGCTAAGTTGTAATCAGTTTGAGAGTAGAAAAAGTAGCTGATCCCTTTCTGACATCCACGCGCCCAGTTGAAAAAGTCACGGCCATCTTGTATTGTCGTTTTTCCTCGTCGGACGGCCTCCGAGGCCATCCGCTTACTTGTCCCCCCGACCCCATCACAGGGCCCCTTCCCGTGACCCACCTCAAAATAATTCCACCTTGCTTTGACGCCAAACATTTCAAGGTGACGGGAGAGGACTGTGAAAATAAAGCGATTCCTATACTGGGAGGATGGACTATCAGTCCAGTAGTGGACTGTAGATAAGTCAGGAAACAGTGACTTGATATGAGGGATGAGGTGTCTGAGTATTGCCAATACTGCATTCGCGTTGTGATGTAGAACATCCGACACGTAAATCATATTTGCGTGTTCTAGAAGGCGACCATCTTCCGCCCGATAGTAGACAACGACCAGATCTAGAGTTGCAGATGTCGCGTTCCAGTAAGCCTGTTGTACTTCGTCCATTGACTGGCAAGAGAAATTTTCAGCAAAGTCCATCTGCACGACAGCATGACCTTTTGGAAGCGTTTCCTTCAGTTCCAGTAGCGCTTTGTATTGAGCAGATACTCTTTCTACATGTTCCAGGAAAAGTTTGTATTGTTGTTTCATGATGCGTTCAAACTCTTCTTTTTTCCTGATAACTTTGATTATTCTCATTCTTTTTTTCCCGTCAATTTCCACGCGTTGCCATTCTTCATACTCGACTTCATTTTTCGTGATAGAAGAAAGTTTGTTTGCCAAATGTTCAGTCGAAATTGTCCTGGCTGCATCCTCGGGATTTGCAGTGATTTCTACCCCGGCGGAAATCATCGCTTTGAGTTTCAGTGCCATATTCTGGTGGTGGGTACACAAACACTTATTTCTTGACAGAAGGCTAGTCAATTTGACGTTATGCGGGCGAAGGCGGCAAAATGTGGAAAATGAAATGTGGATGCTTATTTCTTCTCCTTTGAATTTATTGTACGCGTTTCGCAAATAGTCGTTCATTATTCGAGTTTGTTTCTTTGCCTTTGGTGTATCCACCTTTACCGCATCTCGCTTCCCTGGGAGACATCGACTGACATCATCACGTTCATAAAATGCTACGACTGTTTGAGTCATCTTCTTCTTCAAATCTGCTAATCTTGACCTTCCCCTGACACGGAGTAGCTTTGATGTACTTTTCCGGATTTGGCGCCGGTCTATCTTGAGTTCCTTTTCAAGAAACCGTTGACATTTGTACTTTTTCACGATTTTTCCAGAAATGATTGAATTGATGGCTCTCCTGACTTTCTGGCTTTTGTTTGCATTTATGCTTGTGGAAATCTCGGCGTATACACAATTGCTCACTTCAATCTTGCGGAATAGTGCCTTCGGAACAACTCGGGGACTGCTCCCGCTTTGTCTTATGTCACTTTTTGTTCTTGTTCGTGGTGTCATTTCTGTCGGAGCTGTCTCTCGGTTAGAAGAATTGCCCTGTTCACTGTACAGGCGCCAATATCTTTTTTTCCACTTTGTGGAGGAGCGTGTTGCATCATGCAATGATTTTGCTAGGTGCAGCTCTCGTTTTGATTTCTTTAGAGACCTTCTTTTCCGTTTAGCAAGTTTTTCCTGAAAGTTGAAATTGATGCAGAGTTTAGGTTTCGATCTAGTAGATTCTGCGGGACTTGCATTTGCCTGTTTGTTTGCCTGTTTTTTCTTGTTTCTGTAACTTCTGCAGTATCTTATGTTCCGTTCTCGTTTCTTTATGAGCGCCTTCTTGGTCAGACAAACATTTGGAACTCTGTACTTTGATACACGTTTTCGCTCTTTCACTAGGTAATTTGGATCCAGTTGTTTTTTCCTCTCTCTATACGCTTTTTGAATCTCGGCCCTTGATTTTGGCATCTTGGCATTCCTGCATAACAAATACAAAAATATTAGTAGGTCATCCCCGAATACTCCTTTAAAAGTGATATAAAAACCCAATAATACATATAAAGCCAAATCTAGCATAATGTTTGAAATTGTATTACTAATTAAGTGGAATAAATACCCCCCCCCCCCAGTGTCATTACAAGGTGTAGACCTACACCATGCGCGTGCATGGACATTCAAAATTTACCCTAAACAAGTAATTGATAGTCGATCTCATGATACCCTAAACAAGTATTTAAGTTTGAAAAGATACCCTTTTGAAGTAAACTTTCTGTTAAAAGTATACCCTTTTATCCTGATTTTGGTGATTTTGATACCCTTTTCAATGTGCGTGCGTACATCGTCCGACCGTGAAAAACAAACCTTATTACTTGTTTTTTCACACGCGCATGGTGTGCATGTTGTAATGACACTGGCCCCCCGGGATAATTACGCAACAGATACGTTACCGACAGATACGTTACCAACTCCAGATTGTCGGACGTGTAAGATATATTTACGAGAATATTTTTATAAGATGCATCTTTATTATAGAGTTCATACGATGTTTTACTTAAGATACAAACGTACTAGTCGAAAAGTATAGGCCAAGTTCCCTGTAGTGCCTGCACAACAGATACGTTACCATAACGTGACTACATTTGTGCTATATCCTCGTAATAATTTTCTTCACTGCATGTCAATGATATTTGTTAATTTCATTTAACACCTATCATAGTTTACAAATAAAATTACAGTCGAGTATAATAGTGAACGAACTCTGTTACAAACGAAATTTAACTTACCTTTGCATGTGAAGTCTTAGAAGAAGAAAAAAATCCGTCAATTCATGATTTTTAGACGTGGGAGTTTTCCGATCACAAACCGTTATTATCATACAGGACGCTACGCATAACAGTACGACAAATCTCCTGATACGAAAAACAAGCACGCGCGACCCAAATATGCAAATGCGCACGTGGTAATGCGGTCAAAGCGCGCACTTGTAAACAACTTACGTCCGTAACGTATCTGTTAGTAACGTATCTGTCGTAACGTTTCTGTCGGACAAAAACATAAATTGCATGTACCACAAATGTACATTAGCCGTTTTCTAAGATTTTGTATGAACTGAACAGTGGATGGTTTGCGCCTTTACTCGTGTGCACCATAAAGCTTGATAATCTTTTACAGCTATGATACAATTGGAAATATAGGTAACGTACATGTATCTGTTGCATATTTTTCCGCATATGCGACCTTTCCGGTTTGTGATTCTTGCTTATCTGCTTAAACGCGAGAGTCTAATGCAATCACTTTTCACATTAAGAGGGGAGACTTAAGGAAAGTTTATGGAGTTATTATTAACTGATCCACTTACTTTTGGGGAACAAGGTAAGAAGATATTTCTGAGGTAACGTATCTGTTGCAATTTGCGGGACAAGCATTGTTGGTGTGGTGAAGAAAAAAATATTCGATGAACAGGATCGGGAGTTACAGCGAAAGCATGTTGGAAACATTGTCATTCATTGTGAGGGAATCAATCATTTCTTGACAGACATTTAATATGAAATTTTCTTATGTTTCCATATGGACCTCAAGGTGGGGACAAGAGTATCTCCCATAGGCTTGTGTACAAAGCCATTTTTTCAATATTAAATTTATTTGAAATGCGTCTTCTTCGGTCCAAAAAGTGCATTTGCCCATTTGGGGAGCCCCAGTGGGCTAACAAAAAAGTGAATGTGACAGGCATTACGGTAATTTTTCATTAAAATATCCCCGGGGGACAGAAAAATGCCTAAATGGGACACTTTAGCTGAGAATGGGCCTATGACTTTTCCGATTTTGATGTAACTTGGGAGAAGTATCTAATATAAGGCACCAATTTACTGATTTGATTTTGGAGTTGAAAGGTCAGAGGTCAAAGGTCACAAGGCCTCATGTCCGAATTGAGCTCATTGTCACAATAATTTAAGAACTGCTTAAATTGGATTTTACTGTAACTTCAGTCAAGGGTCACATGGGCTTATGCTTATTCATCTAATTGGTCTTGCTACCATGGTAACTTGAAGCTTTTCAAATTACATCAATTGGATGGGAGTGCGGACTGCAGAGGCATACCCATCGACTGTGCGCAGTCGAACTGCTCTAGTTATTCTTAGCTTATGCCTGTTAGTTGCTGGCGCCTTCTCCCTTTAACAAGAGGAGAGTACATACATGTACACTGTTACAGAGAGGTGTATTAGGGGTACATGTAGTAAAGCCTCTATTGCAATACACCCCTTACTTGTATGGGTGGTCTTCTACTTCTGATCTGCTTCTGTTGTGTAGAATACTGTGCAATCACTGCCAGATGGCTGTTATTGTCATGTCTCACAGTCAGTGTGAATGCCCGCTGGGGTGTGAATGGCTGGCTGAATTAAAATTTGTAATGGACCTTGGAGACAACTATCAATGTCCATTTTGTTAAGATTTATCTGTGAAATTAAGGTCTGTAAATACTGGTATATGTACATAATATATACATCACATTCTAGACCAACAGTGTCTGTTCTCTTTCTTCAGGGACTTCTCATTTAACAGTATTTTTGGTAATCCTGGGTTTTAGGGGTCTAAATTATCATAGGTTTCTCTCTTCAGGGTGTGCGGTGCGGTGCGGTTTATTCCGTCAACGTACCTTCTGTTCTGACTGAATAAACCGCACACGCTGAAGTTAGCAACCTATAATAATTTAGACCCCTAAAACCTAGAATTACCATACATGTATTTTTGACATATCCTAGGGCAGTCCCCTTTGAATGAGGGGACTGACCTAGGATAATGTCAAGAATAAGTACTCTTAAATGAGAAGTCCCCTATTGTATCTGGATAACCACCCCCCCCCCCCCCCCCCGGACTAACCACCCCTAAAGATAACCACTGTAGGACAACTACCCCTGTCCTTGTTACCGGATAATCAGTGAATCAGAAAAGAAATGCCATAGCGTATATTCTGACAGGCTGTTTTGAACTGATTTGGAAGTTTTATACGGAGAGCCATGAACTGAGCTTGAAATAAATTTCTGAACTTTCAGGCTAATTGTTTTTACATCTTTGTTGTTTATCATTTCATCAGATTTTGAAGAATGGATCGGCAGACGCTACAGTATAATAAGGTGCTGTTAGAAATTGGCAACGGACTGGACCATTCTCAGGTCGAGAATGTAAAATTTTTCTGTAAAGATATTCCAGGGTTTACTCAGTTTGACATGGACGAGATTTCTACGGGGAAAGACCTGGTAAAGAAACTGGAGCAGTTGAACGCAGTCTCCAAACAAGAGGTGGATTTTTTGGCAAATGTGATGAGTAATGTGAACAGGAATGATTTGGAGGCATCATTACGGCAGTATGAAAATTTATATATAAACCAGCAGTATCCCGGTGGCCAAGGGGAAGGAAATTATGCAAGGCAACCACCAACAGGTACAGTACACTCACGGAAGCAGTAAAATTCACTCTACGAGACTATGAGACTGCATACGATATTTATGCAAGGCCAAAAAATGCATTTCTGAATAGATATATGAAATAATTTTAGCTTTAGTGAATATTTGCACTTCGTTTTTCAGTTCAGACATGAAAAGTTTGGTTCAAAACAGTTTTGTTTTGTACATGTATATGAAAAAAATGCTAAAATTTGTAGGTGCCAGAACTTTGGCACCCTGTCCCATGCCTTCTCATAGGAATGAACATTTACCAAGAGGAGAGTACAAACAGGTGTAAGGGGTAGTATAGCATCTATTGCACTATATACATGTACCCCTTACTTGTATGGGTGATACAGTACCTGATTGACGAACATTGTAATAGTTTATGGTTATGGAATTATGTTATCTGCCCCCATCCCATACAGTAGTCTAACAGTTTAACTATTGCCAGAAGAATGGGGTATATTCCACTCTAGAGTGTTTGTGTGGACTGTACACTTGTGATATCTGGAAATAGTTGATGGATCAGTCCATAGAATTTATTAAAAACTTAGTTTTTATGAAATCGGACCATTAATTTCTCTTAAGGAATAGTCTGTAAAAGTTAATAAGATAAGAAACTCCTTTTTATGTTTCATATTTGATACATGTGTTTTTAAATGAATTTAGCATCATTGACGGAGGGGCGGAAAACGACATGTGACAGACTGAAAGATGAGTCTTTTATTGTATTAATGATTTGCATTTTGCAGACTATCAAATGGAACAAAACTAAACTAGGCCCTGACAAAAAATCATTATAATTCATCACTAAATAAGTGTTTCACCAAACCTCACATTATCATACCAAGAGTAAAAGAAACTGAAATATTTGGTGATTTAGATTAAAAAAATGCTGTCAGTGTAAAATACCACCTTTTATTAACAAGGAGTTCAGTTGGCAACTAATGTAAAGATCAAATACTGAGCCACAAAAATGTTATCAAAAAGTAGTATTTCATTTTGTTTTTTCAAAATATGTGCAAAGATGATATAATTATACTTACAACTTACTTTTTGTACACATGCAGTTAAACCAACCCACCCCCTCTCCCCTGCCTCTCCCAAACTTGAGATATAAAACATACGGTGTCTTTTTTAAGAAATCAAAAGATTACTGCATAATTTACCTTTAAAATGACATTCTAGTAAAAAAAAAAAAAAGAATCGTGTGGAAGTACTACAGTGCTAGATTATTAAATTCTAAAAATTCTGAAAAGTGAAAATTAAGGCAAGCAAAGCATAGCTTCCGATCCTTGATTCCCTTTGGCATTTCAAGAAAAAGTTGTTGAAGAATATGAGTAACACTGACTGTATTGCATCTTTTTTTCTGTACCCTGTATTGATAGTTGGTATTTTCTTTTTGTCTTTCAGTTCCTGAAGATAGAAATGGTGGGAATGTGCAAAATGCTGCAGATGAACGTACGTAAAAATTTTGCCTACTTTGCTGTAGTGATTGTTTCTTTACTGTTGTCTGTCCCTTGTCATGCATCATGTGTGAACTATTCATCTTCTTTACATGATTGGATTTAGACCAAATTTGGCAAGAATGTCCCTTACAAGGAGGGAATTCCAGGTTCCTGAAATGGTACACCTGCCCCCAAGAACCCAGGGACAGGGTCCCAAGGGCCAAAAGGAGGTAGCCCAGCCAACCCCATGCACTGAATGATTATTAGGTCCCAAGCTGAACAAAGTTTGTTAGGGGAGGCACAAAGAGCTTGTTTATCATTATTTCTCTAATGATTTTGATTCTGTTTGCATTATCTGATTGGTAGTTGAATTGGAAACTTCCTTGAAACTTGACAAAAACTTTATGTGTTAAAGAGAATACACAGTACTGGTTGATTACTTGCAGAACAACATCA
>JZLH01S0014042.1:53653-72930 GCA_001188425.1 Eucidaris tribuloides
TGTCAGCTATAAGTAATCGATATGATAAGTCATGCGAAGCCGTTACAGAGTCAGAAAAAATCGGTCAATGAAATCGAGACTGTCGCTGGGTTCTTACCATCACATGCTGAGCAAAGGAAAGTTGAGTTGAAGAAGCATTTGCCATGTTAAGCCTGTATAAAATCAGAGATTCCGCGTATCATTTTTCCTTAATGGACTTGAACTTGACAGCTGAAACAGTTTATGTCTTTTATTTTTAGTTCTCAAGTCCTGCTCGTTGATCCATTTTTTTTCCTTCGCCTGAGATTTTCTATTTCTTTATGAAGATTTGAATGATTTTCTGTTCATTTGCTTTCATCCGGTCGTGTTTGCCTTTCTGTGTTTGCTTGCAAGTATATCGTCATATATTTTAACTTCAAGAGGGGAAAGTCCGCAACATCTCGCCGTGAGAATCAACGCTGATACATGTTCGCTTTTGCTGACGTTTCTTCATGCCGCTGGTTAACGTTTCAGATGTGTTTTGCTTTTAGATGATGTGTTGTCGGTGGGGGGAAATATTGACGGCACTGTCAGGATGAAAGAACGTCCTTGGTAGGCCGCCTGCATGAAAAACAGAAAGAAAATTAAGAAATTTTACAAAAAACATGTAGTCTGTGAAAAAGCGACAAAATAACGTTAACTCAGGCCAAACAGAGTTATCCATAACATGCCATTAATTAGACTCAAGTAGATTTGGACAATAAGGACACCCCGCGCCCCCCCCCCTAGAGGTTCAGACTGGGTTCACCGAGTGTCTGATTATCATAAACTTAGTAAAATCTTGTGCAAACCTTTATCGGGGCGGTGTTTTCGTTGAATTTACTATTCAATATCTTTCTGGCCTAGGTCATGGACAATTTTGCTGCCTAACCTTTGAGAAGCCCGAAATGTAAAAATGAAGTTACGGTCTATATAGACGTTATACGTTCTAGACTCTGTCTTTGGCCATATAATTTGACACAAATTTTCTTTTCTCGACCATAGATTTGTCTCAATAATTTTACATTTTGCTTACCTCGAGAGTTATAAAATAATTGTAACTTGCATATATAGTGAATCTTCAATTTCATTTTTCATTTTACAAATTCTGGCTCTTTTCTGTATCTTGACACTTGCGAGTGTTTCAAGCGGATGAAATTCTGCCTCCGTCACTCAGTTCTAAGTGACCCCTATTATTTGACATGTAACCAGCCTAGTTAATATAGTGCACATGCAGCCAGATCGATCAGATTCTTCAGATCGTTTACAGATCTTTGATCATCAAATGACAAGAATGCGGTATTGATCATGATTATGTTGCTGCTTTACCTGGTGACAAAAAGTGATCACTACAGATATTCTTGAATTGAACAGGGCTCCAGTGGGTCCGTCTTCATTCTCCAGCGGCTGATGGCAGCCAACACCGGTTCCTCCTTGTCTGGGGACTGCGACACGACGTTTTGGAAGTTCAAAGAAAGATCGTTTTTTGTGCCTGTCATCTGACTATGATTATGGACGCCCAAACAGACACAACTTCGCAGCGCATTGTGAAGGGTATACGAAAAACAATGAAATAATTGTAAAGAAAACGTAGCCAGTAATGTCAGAAAGACATGCAAAAATTCCCGTTAACGATGTGATACGAAGTCAGCGCGACGTTTCAAATACACAGTGCATATGATGGATTGTAGTGGTACGGCTATACGGTCGTTACGCAGTGTTTTCATCGGCACGGGTCATGTTGCTAGGGGTCGAGCGTCAACAAGTGCACGGATGTTCGGCGGGCGCCTATTGAGTTTTATTGATGCGAATCAGCGCAGAGACTCGTGGTTTGTGAACCACCTTGTTTAAAACAACATGTCACTGAGCTTGAATTTCCCTTTAAGGGGCAGAGAGGTGCATTCTGCATTCATCAAAAGAATATATGAAAATATAGGTTGCTAGATTAATGTGAATATAATTATTCATACAACCTTGTATACATTGTTTGATTACAGATTTGCAACTCCTGTGATTGTATGTTGGGAGAGGTTGCACAGTATGGCAGATTTTTGTGAAAAACACAAACAGTCAAACCTGTCTAGGTGACAACTTCTCTATAGCAGCGAAACTGATGACAGTGACCATTGTAATGGTTCCCTTGAGACAAATTATTTGTTCAAAAAACTGTCTATAGATAGCAGTTACCTGTCTGTATAGGCCATCTACTTTATTTCCATAGGGTGGCCACTAAACACAGGTTTCACTGTACATAGTGTGGTAGTGTTTGTGGGATGAAATTGTTAAATTTTGAGATGATAAATTCAAATTGTTTTATCATATAAAGTTCTATAGAATGTTTTTTTCTTCTTGTCCCCCCATGTGTGGTTACCTTTTCATACATAGAGTGCATATTATCCTAGGCCCTACATGAACACCAATATGTGGTAAATTGAATGGTATAGTTAGGTTAGGATCCTGTTGTACTTGTAAGGTCATTCATATTCACTCATTGTGACCAAATCCTTTTCCTTCTATTGTAGTGTGAATCTGTTATGTTTATTCCCCAAATTCAGAGATTCATGTAGATGATTTACGTGTGTGAACTTTACCATTGTACAGCTGTGAATAGGTTAACCTGTTGTTGACATAGGCTTATTGACCCAGTTTACACTAGGAATTGATGAGCTGAACAGGGAAACCAGCCTATTTCCAAGTTTCAACACGTGTGTGTGTGTGTTGGTATGTTTTGTATATGTATATATTTGTGTGTGTATGCATGTGTGTGTTTGTACGTTTTGTTTGTATGTGTGTATTTGTGTATTTGTGTGTGCACAAGAATACTGATGTAGACATGTATTTTGTTTTTGTACATGTGTGTGTGTGTACATATGTATTGTGTTTGTATTATATTTGTATCTGTAATAGTGTGTGTATTTGTGTGTGTATATGTATGTGTGTATATGCATGTGTGTGTATGTGTGTGTTTGTATGTTTTGTATGTATGTGTATATATGTGGTTGTATAATGCATGGAGTAGGATCCATGATATATGTATACTGATGTGTTTGTGTGTTTGTTTGTTTTATTAAGTGTGTTTGTGTATGTGTTTGTATATATGTATGTTTATATATATATGTGTGTGTGTGTGTGTGTGTGTGTGTGTGTGTGTGTGTGTAGAGTTCTACTGGATGTATAGAAAGGAAGTACACTGAGGTACCTCATCTGCAATCTCTGATAATTACTGTCATTTGCTGTCATGTGAAAAGAAAGAATACTTCAACAAATATGAGTAGATAAAGTCTAACAAATCACTCAAAACACATTGTTAGCATCAAAACTAAGTATACACCTCCAGGTCTGTTGATTTGTAAAATTATGACAAGATTTGTCAAATGATAAATATGTGTGTTCAGGATGTTTTGAAAGTCCATGTACATGTATGATATGGTAATATCCACTTCAAGTATCCACTTCAAGTACCCACTCCCTCTGAAACTGTTTGTGGGTGTATATATACCAGTAGGTATGTCTTTGGGAGTGCATGTGTATACAGGTGTACAGTAGGTATGTTTTCATGAGTGTATGTGTACATAGGGTTAGGTATGTTTTGTGAGTGTATGTGTTTATCGGAAGAGGTGCAAAAATGTTTCTATGTGTGTTTAAGTTATTTCTGTTCTCTCTCTCTCTCTCTCTCATTGTGCCCATATTTCCATTGTTATACTGTCATGTAGGACGGAGATGAAATATCGCCAGCAACAGTGTCCACATTTTTTTTTGCCCCGCGACCTTGATCGAGAATGATAATCATATTGACACCGGTTTGAACTTTCCGTGAACTAGATTCAACTTGGCTCATGCTTGCACTCTAATCCCTGTACCGCTTGATACCGCTTGCATCAAACTTCTCAGAACCAATTCCCATTTACATTCGTCATCTGCAATGGGCCCCGGTGCGCAAAATGGATACGGCGCAAACTTACATAGAGCCCATCGCAAGAAATCAATCATGAAACTTTTGAGTTGCGCTAGCAGCCATCTCTTCAATTATAGAGAATATCACATGGTAGCGTGGTACAATGTAGATTGCAGGATGATATTAAAGTACTTGTTTTGAAAAACATAGCTTGGAATTTTTCACCCATAAATCAGGTCAAGTGATGTGTACAGGTACAATGGATACATTATTAGAATGTGATTAGTTATAACACTGTGCGTTATCCTCAAACTTACTTGTTATGAAAATATCTTGATATGTTTGCTCAATAATAGTTTAGAATCAATGTACAAACTGAAACTAGAACAAGACCGAGATACACTGAATTGGAACTATACTTAATTGTCAGCTAGGTATGCCTGTTGTAATCTTCTTTGGATTAAACGAGCCATGGGTCACCATGTATCTTGTCAAATGGATTGGACAGTGTCTTCCGGAATTTAATATTGAACTATTCCTTAGTTTCAGGTCAACAAAATGTAAATGGGCGATTCTGTGCTAAAACTTGAAAAAATGCTAAAATTTAAAATTGCTTCTAGCTGACAACTAGTGTGATAACATTTTTGGTTGATACCTAAACCATCTGGAACAGGTCGGTTTTGGGTGCAAGATTGTCTCAAAAGTCTATTTTTGGGGTGAAATTGTGAAAATTTGATATTTTATTGAAATTTCACAAGTTTTACAGTATGTATGAAAATGTGTACACACTAGATCTGGGCAATTCCGTGAAAAATGTTACCCGGGCTCAAAATCATGAAATCTGTAATAATTCCGAAAATAAAATTGCTACAGTGACAGATTTAGTATCACATGATAGAACTCATCAAGCTCTTTGATTTGAGTGGTATTTGAATACATTTGAAGTATATTTAGACATACTTTTCTTCAAAAAACCCATTTTCTTGCAAAATTTTCTTATCTTTTTTTGAAAAACACACAATCTTTGAGTCTCATTATTTCATATTCAAGAGCACTTCAGAATTAATTTATAGCAGTTTATAGTTCAGAAAGGACCAAAAATGACAAATAGTAGCTTTCCATTAGGTATCAAATGCTTTTAAGTATAAATATAAGGACCTAAAAAAGTTGTCCGAGGTGTAATGTCCGTAACGTTTAAAATGTAATGTCCGTAACGCAACATTTATGATCCTGTATGGAATATTCTGAATCTGTTGTACCTAATTGTCATCCTACAACTTAAACAGGACCTTAGCACCGATTTCAAAAGAAAATTGGATTCACTTCATGCTTAAAGCCCAAGTTTAGTTTTGGGGATTTTTTGTTATTTGAAAGCTTTATGCCCCGAAGTCATAACCCTGCAGTAATAGATTCTGAATGTCTGTAGTTTTTTTTTAAATTATTTAATGAAAAATCTCGTGTGAACACCCCAAAAATTTTACATTATAGCATCTTAAGGGTTAAAAAGGATTTAAGGTTACATGTGTTATACCTCATCTGAAAGAGCAGACTCGGCTCTTTCAGATGAGGTATAACTCATATAACTTTTTTTTTGTCTTTGATTTTTAAAAAAATTAATTAATGAAAAATGTCGGGGGTCCCCCCGACATTTTTGACCATATTTTACATTACAGCATCCAAAGGGTTATTGATGTTATATGAGTAATACCTCATCTGAAAGAGCTGCGTCTGCTCTTTCAGATGAGGTATAACACATGTAACCTTAACGCCTTTTCAACCCTTTAGATGCTATAATGTAAAATTTTGGGGGTGTTCCCACGAGATTTTTCGTTAATTAATTAAAAAAAACTAAAGACATTCAGAATCTATTATTGCAGGGTTATGACATTGGGGCATAAAGCTTTCAAATAACAAAAAATCCCCAAAACTAAACTTGGGCTTAAAGCTCACAAAATTTTTGACAAATGCATTGGTAGGTGAAAAGTCATGTCCAAAAAATGTAATGTCCGTAACGGCAAGCATTTTGCGTGATAACTAGCAAATGATAAATAGAAATTTATTCAAATTTAAACTGTTAACACTTCAGGGTGACCTGTGTGAGAATACCACAAATAGGTTCAGAATGATAATCATGATTTCTAGAAATAAGCCCCCAAAGTTGCCAAAAAGTGTCTGAATGTAATGTCCGTAACGCTGGAATTGCCCATCTGAGAACTACTGAACAATCTTTTAGATACTGTGAGTCAAGTAGTTGGGATGTCCCCTTGATAGCTGACTATGTTTACAAAAATATTCTCATTCCTACTTAGACTTAAGTGTCATTATTTCGGCAAGCCCTACCCATAAGTGTCGCGTACGACACATAAACTTAAAAAAGTTATGATTGTGCTTCAGTTTCAGGGGCTACAAGCTTATAGTACAGAATTCTCTAAATTGGTGATGTAAGTAGTCATATGATACCATAATGTTAGGATCTACTTCGTGTATCTTCTATTAAAAACATCAACTTTGTCCCGTACGACACAAAATGTGTCGTTCGGGACATTTTTCTGTGTCGTACGGGACATTTTTCTGTGTCGTACGGGACATGTCCCTTGCAACAGAGTGTATTTTTTCAAAAGTTTAATGATTTAAAATTAAATTTATAAATTTATAATATTTGAACCTATTCATCCTTTCATCTGAATAAAAATTTACGCTCTTACACCATGTTTTTTCATTTGTAATCTGTTATAGTACCTGTTCCAAGCTTTCTTCAAGTATAGGCCTACTGGCGTAGGTTAACAAATTCAAAGTGGGAGAGGAAGGGAAAAAGAATAGGGGGGTCTAGAAGATGTATCCAAACATTTATGTACAGCTAGACACATTAATTGTATACTTGCCAAAAAATTATTTGTTCATAAAATATTAAGGCTTGTCTGTACAGGACAAAATGCTGTCTACGGGACATGGTGCAACGCACCATTTCCTAGTACGATACGACAATTTTTCCTGTACAACATATTAAGATTCAAATTTGTGCAATTCTTATGATGTGTCTAATATTTTAAAGTGGCAGTTATAATGCTTTGTAATAAAATTTTCCATTAAGAGAAATGCAGGTTTATTGATGGTAAGCTAGAGGTATTAAGAATTGTTTAAGAATGTCCCGTACGACATGTGCGTTCTTGAAGATTTTTAGACCTTTACGCGATTTTTGACCTGTTCAAATTTTTCAAAAATTATAGCTGTTAAGTGTATTTTATTGTCTTGTTGATTTAGTAGGATTCATCTTTTTATTATGCAACTCACAGAGTTTTGCGACATAAACTTCAATTAACTTGACTTTCTCTGCTTCGTACGACACGCAAAATTTTCATCTCTAATTACCATAAAGAACAAATTTTTCTTTGTTCATTACTTTCCCAGCGGTACCACTAGTACTTCATAATCACCCAAAAAACAAATCTTCATCGCTCAAGCTCGCCACGAGACTTGAAAATATTCTAAATGTCCCCTACGACATGCCGATATCGCCAAATTGTGTAACTTTATTTACCGAATGATTGAATAGCGTGCTTGTGTAAGAATAGCTTTGAAACACCTACAATCTTACGAATAAAAAAAAACTTCAAAGAACAAGTACAGCGTTAATGTTTGAAAAATATACATTTAGCATTCACTAAGGCAAATCAACTAAAAATTGAAGTGAAGCAAGTGATTTTTGTCACTTATGATTCAAAAGAGGAATATTGACACATCTAATCTCAAGTATTTTTTAAAATAAAGCATTTGAAGTTAAATTACAGCCTCTAAAATACATTAACTTTGTAAAAAAAGAAGGGTTTGGGTATAATCAAAACAGAGGAAAATAAATGAAGCTTGTAGACACATGTTGCTTTTTGCATTCTTAGGAGCTATTCCAGTAAGTTTATAAATATTAATGATTTTCGAATATGCTTTTGTATTTTCCCAGTATTTCATCTTGAAAACACCCGCGAAATATGTCACGCGAGTAACAATAATTTAAAGGGATTTTTTAAGAGACAAAAACTAGAGAAGAGTTCAATGCTGGGTTACTGTATGAAGAAGTGGTGGGTAGGTATCAGAGAGAGTAAACATTTTCATTTGCTTCATACTTGAAGAAAAAAAACAATCTTCAAAGAGTGTCGCGAGTCACGATACTGTATGTCGGAATAGTCACAAACCAGAGTATATATAAAAATTGAGAAGTAAGTGAAGCTGATTGCTAAATTTATCATTAGTAACTTTCCAGTTCAATTTTATAAAATGATATTTTTCATATGTGTCATTACTTTCCCAGATGCTATTGTCATTATGAAAACTAAAAAATATGTCATGACAAGGTTTAAGATGGTGACCGATTGCACTGCCAAACTTGCATAAATATATTAAGGGGCTGAATTTTCCCTTTTTATCAGAATTTAATAAGCTACAAAGTTTGTATAATTCATTTACATGTAATAATTATTGGAAAAGATGGAAAAAATTTACGCTACCTAATTGAGGAGTGTGAAAAAAAGTGCATTGCCAAAGAAATATTTGGGAATAACCAGTAATCAGCCCCCCCCCCCGCCTGGCGCTGAAAATTTTACATTGTCTTATATTTCCCTTAATGATAGATTCTGAGTAGTATGCCTCATACTTTTTTCAAATTAATTATTTTGACAATTTAGTTTTACTAGATTTTACCCAAGTAAGTACACACCTGAATTATATTTTTTCATAGCTATTTAATTTGATGGATGTTTCTCTTCTAAAACTACCCACCGTTTATGAATACATTTCTTATACCGTAAAAATGCAATATCATACATTAGTATGTTGCTATTTTTTTTCTGGCAGCTCAGCAGTCTGTAGGCTGCTTAGAACACCTTGTTACACAAATAGTATGCATATAATTTGAAGTTTCTTGGTATGACACTGTTCTAAAGGCACATATCCTAGTCTGGCTTCCACACATTAGATTATCATTTGAAATTGATAGGAAACTGCTATCTTGGTCAACTGACTTTGAATAATACAAAAATACTTGATTTAAGGCACAGTAAGTATCTTTGGAGGTAAAACAGTCAGAGAGTGAGTGTACAATGGAGGTCAAAAAAGTTGCATTGTCTAGAACTGAGACAACATGTGCCCAGTAGCTACACTGCAAAATACAACACCAAAAAAAAAATGTTGACAAATCTAAAAACGAAAGCATATTTTGCATTTCTGACTTCAGAATTCAGCACAAAATTTCAGTCTAGAAAACATATTATTAGTTTGAAAAAAAGTTCATAGTTGTGGTATTTTGGCAGTCAAATGGTGGTAGAACCTTGAACCATGTATCGCCCGAGTTACAGAATGGGTAATTTTTTAAAAAGTCCCGAAAATCTGGAATTTTCACACTCTTTCAAAAGGTATTCACAATTACATCATAGTTATTCATATAACATTATAATTTAAGTCATTAAATGCTTATGACAGCTATAAAAATGAACTGTGTCACGCGAGTCACGCATTTGTGTCACGCGAGTCACATTTTCTTTGGGCCATTTCTCGCAACTATGGAAATTTGGCACAATGTAACTTACGCATGAATTGAGCTAGGGTATTCAGTTTTTAGTTCAGCAAAACTAACTTAAATCACACTTGTAGTTTCATAGGAAAATCAATTTGAATAAAGTACTGTCAAAATTCCTCTTTTTATCACTGTCACGCGAGTCACGTCAAAGAAATTGCAATATATAAAAAAGTATTGATTATTGAACAATCATTTCAGAACTGAATCGTGTATTGCCAATGCCTTGATTCAAAAACATGTTAAATTTGGTTTGAATAAAGCCAGTTTGATAACAGTAAGACATTGAAACTTGAAATTTTGTTCAAATGTCACGCGAGTCACTATGGAATGGCTGATTAACTTTTTATGCAGGGTTATGATACACAGATTTCTCTATCAAAATGTGTTGCCTGAAAACTATTAAAGGTTTGCTTATGACTCTTGGAGTAGTGGCTTAATCTTTTAAAACAAATATTAAAGATACACACCTTTAATGATTTAGAAACCAGTAAAGAACTTGAAAACCATGAGAGATAATGCTCATGACCAATTTATTGAATAGCCATGAATTTGATTATATAAGTGAAGTCAACTGAAGTACTGTTCCTGGGGCCTGTTTCATAAAGCTGTTTGTAAAGTTATGCATGACTTTACAAATGACTTGAATATGGCAAGCCAAATGTGATTTACAAACTATTGAAATCACATCTGCTAATGTTCAAATATGCAAACATACATGTAGATTAACATCCTTACTCTTAACAACTGTTTAACAAGCATTTAAATGTAAACTTTATTTTTGGACAAAATCTAATTAACATTAATCATGCTTTATTAAAATGACATGAACAAATTTTGGCATTTTACTCGGCACTTCATATTTGAGTCGTTCGTAAAGTCATGCGTTACTTTACAAAAGCTTTATGAAACAGGCCCCTGCATTCAATACATGATGTGCAAACTAACATTAATCCATTGAATGGGGTTTGACTTTGCGATAACACACATTTTCCATAGACCTCAGGAAGAGGATATTTGTGACCAGTCATCAATGGGTTAAAATCAAAGATAATCTGGTTGCTAGGAGTACCGTATTTGCCGGTGTATAAACCGCACTTATTTTCCGTCGGGAAAGTCGGAAAAAAGGGGGTGCGGTTTATACACGGGTACAAGCAAATGTCCGTTTTAATTCCCAACATAATTTACTGTAATTATCGTAGTTTAACATGGCAATAGCTTCCCTCATCATTCTTGCCATTAAAAGTAATAAAAAACGAAGTAGTTTGTTTGTCACAGTCCTTAAAAAATTAAGCTTTTAATGCCACATGCGCCCGTGTTGCGTCTCCACTCTGATGCAATGCAGCCCGTTTAGAAGCTGAACGTCGCTAAAATGAAAAGTGGGGATTCGTTTCTTACCTTTTAGACATAAATGCCGCGAATATTTAGTTCCGTATTTTGGTCAAAACGATGGTCGGGGTTCGTCTTTTACCCGTTAAACATGAATGCCGCGAATATTAAGTTCCGTATTTTGGTCAAAACGATGGTCGGGGATTCGTTTCTTACCCGTTAGACATGAATGCCGCGAATATTTCGTTCTGTGTTTTGGTCAAAACGATGGTCGGGGATTCGTTTCTACCTTTTAACATAAATGCGCGAATATTTAGTTCCGATATAATGGTCAAAACGATCGTCGCTTTTTATGTTTTCAGCAGCATTGATGGTCTAACGGGTAAAAACGAACCCGACCATCGTTTTGACAAAATACGGAACTACATTCGCGGGCATTCATGTCTTAAAAGGTGAAGAAACGAATCCCCGACCTTTTACAAAATACGGAAACAATATTCGCGGCATCATGTTTAACGGTAAAGACGAAACCCCGACCATCGTTTGACCAAATACGGAACTCAAATATTCGCGGCATTTATGAAGGTAAGAAACGAATCCCGACCATCGTTTTGACCAAAATACGCACGAAATATTCGCGCATCATGTCTAACGGGTAAGAAACGAATCCCCGACCATCGTTTTGACACAATACGGAACTAAATATTCGCCGCATTGTCTAAATGGTAAGAAACGAATCCCCGACCATCTTTGACCAAAATACGAACTAAATTATCTCGCGGCATTCATGTCTGACGGGTAAAAACGAACCCTCGCGATAGGTTTCACATCATACAGAGCCAAATATTAACGCTACTTACAGTGATATTGCGACCCCACTATTTTAAAAGAAAATCCCGCTGTTATTTTTTTTTTTTTGGCGAGGTCGAAGGTCGGGGGTGCGGTTTATACACGGGTGCGGTTTATACACCGGCAAATACGGTACTATAGGGAGTGGTTCATACCCTATGGGAATACTGGATTACCACTGTCCCCATCATGACATACTATGTAAATACTACATCGTCATGGAGATTCTTTGGGCAAACCTATAGAAAACATTTTGTAAACATTTACATAACATATATTTGTCAATTGCACCTGTTCATGTGATTGCAAATGAGAGGTCAAACTGCACTTTCATTCACATTTGATTTTCAAGATTGAATAAAAAATGAAGTTGATGATTTTTCACATCCTATCAAATCAAGTTTGGGGGCCTATTTTGAGTCTTGGGTTTTCCTTTATCCAGAGAGTTACAAGATTAAAGAGAATTGGCATTCCCAGCCCATATTTTGTAAAATATTTGTGTGGAAATAGTGATTCAATAGGATATTTCTTGTACGGGAGGGGGGGGGGGGGAGGAATTTGAGTTGGGGAAAAGATACACGGGGGCTCAGGGTGATTTGCCCCGTAATGCAAAAAAGAGCCCTCAAAAATATAAAGAGCCCCTGAAAATTCCCATAGACACAATGTAAATTGTTGCCAAATTTAACCAATGTGCTCCAAAGTAGCCCCTGAAAATTTAAAATTATTTTTACTCTGAATTTGAGTAGCCTGTACACAAGTTTCTACTATTATGCTTTACTTTAAGTGTTATCAATGTAAGAAATGTGAAATACATTGTGCCTCTGAAAATATTATGAAATGGGCTTATGGCTATTGCAAGGGAGTTAGTTCTAGACAAGATCAATACCGATTCCTTATAGAAGATGACAAATTTGTGCATTGTATATTTTGAATTTATTTGAAATGCGTCTTGATACAGTACTTGATAGAGTAAGGATGTGTGGTTATGTGCCTTTTGTAATTGAATGGTCTGATGTAAGTGCAATTTTCGAAAGCGATTGTGCTTAACTTGGATATGTGATGCACTTTAAAGTAATGGGGTTTCACGATACTATTAGATTTGGGTTCAATTACTCCTCCAAAAAACAAAGTAAATATGCCAACTGGTGCATTGAATAAAATAATGTTATCTTGGTAGAATGTGTGCATGTATGTGTCTGTTTGTGTATTTATATTTGTATTTGTATGTGTATGTGTATGTGTATGGGTATGTATGTGTATATGTGTGTATGTGTGTATGTGTGTATGTGTATGTGTGTATATGTATGTATGTGTGTATTCTGTGTGTATATACATGTAGTCCCACCTGCATATTCACTCCCATGTAACATACACATACATACAAACATAGCATCAGTTGAGAATAACACAGGTGTTAACCCTAAACCCAGTGAAGAAAAAGGGCTCTTACGCCATAGAGATTGTACAGTGTTAATGACCTTTTCCACCATCATTAGCAGATGTGAACACACCTAATCGTCGGTTGAGAATGATGTTGACTCTAAACCCCTGAGAAGGAAAAGGGCTCTAATGCCGTAGAGTTTGTACAGCATTAATGTCCTTTTCCTCCCCAACGGTTTAGCATCAATGTCCTCATTCTTGCTAGGTAGGTGATATGTACAGCAAGCCTATTGTAATTTCAGATGATTCCTTCCTGTCCTTTTTTTTTGTATAATAAGGCTAAAAATTCAGATGCAAAATGACAGGTGGTGACCGCTTCATAGCAAAAAGAATGGAATCTAAATCGATCATATCAGTGACATATTTGCCACCTGAAAGTGACGTCCAGACTGGATGTCACTTGTAGAATAGTAGTGATATTCACCAATGTAATGAACCTTTGGGATTGATAAGAATACATGGAAAAGGGGATCAAAACGAGAAAAAAAGAAAAATATTGTTTGCCCTGTTAGACAAGTGAATCATCTAAATTAATGATAGCACTGAAGTAAGAACCAAGCTACTTTATTTTAAAGATGAAAGTCACTGTAACAATTTTGTGAAGAATAATGTGTAGTGTTGTGGAGTGAGAGGCAGTAAAGGCAATGCGGTACAAGGTACATGTAATTGGAAACATTTTTATTTTTAACTGGAATCCTCATATTACTTCAATTTCAATGATAGCTAGATAACTAAGTAACTTATTAGCAAACTTGCCAACTAACCAACTTACTAAGTAATTAACTAGCTAACTTACTCAACTCAAAGAGTAAATAAATTATTTTGCTTTTTATGGTGGTGGTAATAATTACCAGCCCATTTGTTCAATGTCAAGTGAAATTGTTTATCTGTCCATGATTTTTTCTTACAATTCTTACAAACAATCAAGTGGGTTTGTTTTACTCTGATATAAGTACACTGTAAAATCCAGGAAATATGCAGCACTTGTTAATGTGCTCTACTTCTAAAACCCTTATTTTATAGTTTATCAATACTGATTTTCCCCTTTTTGACTGTCCTACATTTATGCTACCATTGGTAATAGTTATCCTTTAAAATATATTTCAGCAGATCTCCTAGTCTGTTGAATCTGCAGCAATTTTTGTATGAATTTCTGACAGTAGTTGCATTTAGTTTCATTGATAGTGACCCACTTTTCAATGCCCAATTTAATTATGAAATTATTGCCATGCTTTCAGATTGAAAATATTTTTATCGACAGTAATATTAATCTGTCAACCTTAAGCTGACTGACTGTGTCCATGAAGCTTTTATTTCCTTAGATATGAGCTGCCATATGATTTTTGCTAAATAATACATAATTGTGCAAATTCTGGGTATCGATTTACGTGACAAAATTATCAAATTAGTGCATACTGTATATTACACATAGTTCTGGAATCAGAGTGCAATATCAAATGAAAAATAAAGCACAAATATGGCTTAGATCAAGTTATATGCATAGTGTGTTTGAAACCCAACTTTGGAATTGTGCCATCATGTCTGGTCATATATTATGGAAATTTAAATATAATTATGCATTAATTAAATAGTTTTAGACATCTAAATTTGGCATACTACTTCAAACTCTGACAGTTTTAAAATTATGTTGGCCATGCATTTTAAATTTATATTACTGTGGAGCTGATCTACATGTACAGTGCAGTATGTACTAAAGTGCATTAACACCCATCGCTCAAATTAACTTGGTATTGATGTGTATTTAATTTGCACAATATCCACTCAATCATACCTTGAATTGAAATGTCATTGAATGTTGAATTGTGACTATTGTCTCGTAAAAAGTGCGTATTTCAATGGCGTGTCCACACATCCAGCCTAATCGTGGCGTACCAACTAGCTTCATACCTTCCCGTCCACAATTACTGTAGGTGCCTCTTGCACATCTGATTGCATGCCCGACGTTTTTACATCTGCAGACATCATTTAGAGAACGGAATTAACAGGGTTTAATTGTGAGGTGGATACTGTGGAGAGCAGGACGAATCAATACACGTGTCGCCAAAAAGGTCTGGCTCGCTGGGGACTGCAGAAAGGGGGGTAGACTTTGGAAAGAGATGATAGAGAACAGACAGAAGGGGCATTGCAAGGTGTCAGTTTTTGACGATGTCTGACTGGTTTTTATGGTGTGGGTTCTCATTTCTCAGTCCAACTGCAAAAGAGGAAGTGGGGGGGGGGGGGTTCAGATCCCTATATTTTTCTCTATAAAAAAGTGTTCACTTTTTTCGTCATGGTGTTTTTCTCTGACTTGAATGTACTTTCCTTTTTATGAAGACCTCCTGTTTATTGTTGGATGTTGTGAGGCAAACAATATACAAACCCTGCAGTATTTGTTCCTTGTACGTTAAAAAGAAATAAAAAAATATCCTCTAATAAATATTTTTTGGGATGGAAACCTAATGAACACAAAAGAATCTAATGACCCCTTTGAAATTTTTTTCTCTTAATGGTTTTTGATTTTTGCTCTTATACTCCTGTAGTAAATTTTCTCTTAATTGGTAAATAGAACTCCCAGTTCTAGTTATGCACAGTATATAACTTTCGTTAATATGAACAAGCATTGATGTTAATGCTTGACAGTAAAAAAAAGAAGAAGAAAAAAAGAGTCATTTGAATCTGATTATACTGTCACTTTTTCATGGATTAACTCAAGCCAACCATGCTAAAAATTCACACTGTTATGGTTGTTGATTACCCATAGTGCTTCAGGGAGTGAGCTGATCGCTTTTTGTTTCTACCTCATAAGGCATCATTATACTCGTAGATGATTATGTGTGTGTCTGAAGTGATATATATCACCCCCTTGTATACATTGCATATATATGCATGTATGCATGCACGAGATGTTCAGAATTTATGTGTGCCCATCAGTCATTCTTGAGTGTGCATTCATTACTTAGTGTTGAGTTACAATGGTTTATTTATAGGACCGCAACAAAACATGTTAAAATGAAACTGTAAGATCATTCCATTGCTAGAATTTCACCGACAGAAAAACAAGAAGTAAAGGACAGAATTCTGAGGCAGTTTATCTGGTTAGTTCTTAACGTCGTGCACGTACCTTTTAACTGCCTCATGATGCAAACGTAATATGAGCGGAGGATCATCAATTTCAATTCGCTTATCTTCATTTCAAATGTAAAATGATAAAAGATGCAATCAAGTATTGGAAATAAGTTGCCGCGAAAGTGCAAGCGTGAATTTGGTATGAAGTAAAGCCGAGTACACAAAGAAGTACAGTCAAACTCTATAATGACAGGGGAACTAGTGAAGGCAAACTGTAAATGTGTCCTTTATGGACAGGTGCCCATTTTGAACAGGATGTCAGAGGTCATTTTAAGTATGATTGGGATGGGTACAATATAAAATGCCATATTGAATGAAATATTCTAATTAAAAGGTTTCAAGCTTTCAATTTCTACTCCTACTACTGCTACTGCTACTACTACTACTACTACTATTATCATCATTATCATCATCACCATCATTGTCATCAATAGCATCATCGTCATCATCATGAAACATCATCATAATCATCTTCATTACCATCATTATTGTCACCATCATCATCATCATCGTCATTATAATCACCATCGTCATTTTCATCATTGTATCGTCATTGTTATCGTCACCATCATCTTCAACATCATTGTCATCATCATCATCATTATCATCATCATCATTATCATCATCATCATCATCATTATCATCATCATCATCATCATCATCATCATCATCATCATCATCATCATCATCATCATCATCATTAACGTTTTATGCATTATTTAAGATATCATTATTGATCTTCAAATTTCACATCCAAGGCCATCAGAAATATCCTATGGGTTAAACGTACATGGTTTGTTGTGTTTTGGGAGGTCTTCAAAAGGGATACCCTGCCTTTAATGGGAAATTATTCTGGTATATAGTATGAAGAAAGAACACTTTCATTTGAAACTGAATGGGACTACCCTACTTAAAAAATATGAATAATGAATGAATGAATGAATAAATACATACATGTATAAATAAATAAATGAATGAATAAATAAATAAATGAATAAATAAATAAATAAATAAGTAAATAAGGAAACACTTCAAAACTTGAATTTTGCCTACATGAAGTCAAGTGAATTGTATGGGTGGAATTTTATTAATATGTAATTGGATATTAAACAATACAATGCTTATACCATAATATATGGTACATAAAGATAGACGCTCCCACAGACAGAAACATACAGATGTTACATTATGCATGCATCCTGTCATTGTGATGTCTTCATTGATTTATGGCACAGTCATGGTAATACATACAGTACATTATTTCATCAGCAATCATTCCAAGTTGCATAAGTAACAAAATTCTGAAGCTTCATTTTCAATATGACATACAGGTATTTATTATCAAAATATCTTAGTATGAAGCCATGTCTGTACACTTCACAAAGATGTAAACAGTATACTAATCTCCCAAACATATTATTAATCAACATTTTCTGGGAAGCCCAATGCTGATATTCGCAAAATTAATCAGTTTTATTTTTGGGTGGGGGGCGTGCATGCATTCGAGTAGAATAATGCATTACCATTCGAGTATTCCTAATCATTGCTCTTCAAAAATTAATCAAGACTGTAGCCTTGACTTGGGTTCTGATAACTTTCTGAACTGAGCTAGTTTATGAGGATGAGGTATCTCCGGAATTCTTCAAGATTTGAGGCTCCACATCCAGCTCAAATTTTATCTGTGAATGTGTATATTATTACTATGTGTGTTGGATACAGTGGTGTAGCCAGGATTTTTTTTAAGTGGGGGAGGGCAGCATATATAGTTCTACCCCATGACACAAAGGATATAAGAAAGAATTGGAAGCTCTTGGAATTAACAATGTGTAATCGAGTGTATTTGATTTTTTAGAACAAAGACAGAGATTAGTGTCTTGGAGAGTTTTTCTCCTATGGCCCCCTCTCCCTCCTTGGCCTATGGAATATCAAAATTATTGACTTAGTCAGTATGCTAGGAAACCAGTGGATCAGTGTGTGAAAAGTCCCGTCTCTCTGTTTAAAAAACTCGTGGGACAGATTTCAATGGAAGTTGCTCACTTCCTTCAAATTTGCTGTTAATTGTAAGTACTGTCCTCAGGGACAATACTTTGCTTCACTGTAGGTTAAAGCCCAAAATTTTCTGTTTTACAAATGCCAAATTCCATTTTTTTCCGCATTGTAATTTGTAATTTTCCCACTTTAATTAAAAAAAAATCACTAATAACATCAAGCTTACTTGGCCCATGGGGTTTTGATTCAGGTTTGGGGACATATTTACATGATAAAGCATGATTTCATTGGCTTTATTAGGCATCTTTTTGGAAAGTTAGTTTAGTTTTATTTGATAAATATTCATTAATGTTATTTTTTTTTGGGAAGGGGGATTTTTCATTTTGGTTCAAAATGCTGTTTTCCACATTATACCTCAAATTCCATGATTTCCACAGAAAACTTTGGGCTTTACTGTAGATACATGTAAGTCATTATGGGTTCACATACTGGGAGCAGAAATACACTTCATACAAATTCTCAACACTTTTTAATACCAAGTTAAGAACAGGTTTTCAATAGAAATATAATTATTTGTTTAATTAATCAATTGTGTGGCAATAAACACCTTTTGGATTTTAGTGAGTTTGTATTTTGATAAAAAAAGAAAAAAATTAAGAAAAAAATGAATATTACTAGCAACAATTAATAATGATGACGATGGTGAATAATAATTATTATAATAATATCAATGACAGTGATAATAATAATAATAATAACACTAATACTACTACTACTACTGCTAGTAAAAACAATAATAATAATTACATGTAATTAACAAATAATTGCTGGCATTGTATCAATTTAGAATGTCTTTGTGCAATTTCTGTTAAAGATTATCAATGATTTTCTGTGAATATACGTACGGTACATCATAAAGGGAATGAAACTCAACCTAACTCAGCCCTGTAGTGTACTCCGTAATAACTTACTCAACTGTCATAGCTCAGTATGCACAGCTTATAAATGCATTCGGGGGATATACAGTGTGTCTCAAAAAAAATTGTGCAAGTGAAAACCGCCCTCTTTGGCAATTAGAAAATACTCTTG
>JZLH01S0014069.1:0-11650 GCA_001188425.1 Eucidaris tribuloides
ATTAATATTTTGATTTACATGCCAACTTATTCATGCATGATCCACAGATGGAATATTTAGTAGCCAAAAACATGTATTCCACATGTTTCTTTTCTGATCAGTACTTTACACAAAAAATACTTTGAAACTGTTGTCTTGCTGAACAGAAACTAGTAGACCTATTTTGTCACAGTGATAGTGATCTTTTGCTAATCACTCACAGATAAATAAAATGCTCTGTATTCTGTAAACATACTTTTATTGCCAAAACATGAAACACAGGTACAGCCTATAATCTACACTGCATTACAGCAAAGGTCTCTAATCTTATTCAGTCTTATTCTTCTTTTAAAATAGTGCCTTTCATTTATACAAACAACTGCACGTGTCAGGTTCAAGGTTTGAAAATGCAGTTTGCCGATTGGACAAATGCATCTAGATCGGGAAGTTATTGTGATGTCTGATTCATGCATTAGTAACTCGGTCATACACTGTAGCTAGTAGCTACGTACATTGTACAAACGCACTAGTGACTATACACTGCTAGGGCCTTGAAGTGCAACTAGTACAAGAAATAATTACCATTGCTCAACATACTTCAATCAAAGGCTTACAGACAGAACTACACATAGTGGCATAGTCCCACCCAAGTGTTACTGAAATGTCATATAGGCTACAGTGGTGTGTGTGTGTTTTTTCCTTTAAATGTCACACTAAATTGCTCGCATTGCCCAGTACTCCTATTTAAAATAAAAGTGTAACTGACATCCACAATGGTACATGTTTGTATATGTACATATACCTCATATTAATCTACTGGTAATTTGAGTTCTCCCACATACATTGGACACTGAGTCTGACATTTTCTTTTACATCAAAGTAACAATATGGCCAATGACTATAGTGGAACAGTATTATTTTTATGTTGATTTCCATCAGTACCTTGCACAATACTTTCTATTTATTTTCCCTTTCTAGCATGCACTTGATAAATCTACTGGTATGGATCTGTACAGCAAGCTCTTGTCTACTGATGTGCCAAATACTGTACATGTAGATGTACTACTAATCGTCTAAAATCAAATGACAGTAAATTCTAACTGCACTCAATGCTCTACCTGTAATATGCCACACTGGAGCACAGAGCATACACTGTCATACTCCTCACCAGTAGTTACCCTCGTGCTGTAAATTAATAAATTTTATAGGATAATTTGACCTACTAGTACTAAATTTTTGTTTGTCAAATCATAAAGTCATGATCTCCAATATCCTCTTCCCTAGAAATGAAAATAAATCCAAAGTTCTAAGTCCAAACACAATCAAAGCAGCTCTACATTTGCCAATTACTTTGGGCCTACAAAGGCTACACGTACATAACATATAGCTTATACAGTGTAGGCTACAGTGTACATATATGGAATAGAAGTATTTATCCATGTTCAGTGTTCACATGGTCAGGTATTTGATTTCATTCTAAAGTATGTTATATTTGATCAACCACATTACTGCAGTATCTCTTTACTCTGGCATCTGAGTAATTTCCACCTCAGCAGCTCTCTCCAACACACAATTTACTGTGATTTACATGGGAGCTTCAATCTCACACATCCACTGTATACACAGAATTTGAACTTCTTGACTTTTGACCTATCCTTAGAAAGTATCCAATGCAGTCTATCAAACAAAACTGATGACATTTCAGGCACACAGTGTACATTTAGCACACTTGATAGTGGTTAGGCTACACATAAAGCGAGTGTCAATGTTGTTGTTAAAGTGATAGGCTAACATTGTGGAGCTTCTATTTAAAAAATTGTCATATTTTGATATCTGAACTACATAGTAGTGTTCATATGGACAAATAAACACCCTAGAATAAAAAAGTTTGAAAAGTTACACTGCCAATGGCAAGTTATGCATGAATAAACAATAAAACTCGGGGCGAGTTTAAATAGCGTAGGTGTATCCCACAGTAAGTCTTTGGGAGAAAATGGGCAGGTGAATCCGATCAACTTACGATTTTCACTTTTTTAAAGCACTAAATAATCATTTTGAAATACAATTTTTTTCAGGGCGTCATTTTTAGACCTTATCAAAGACAATGGAAGCATGGGGAATCATGTAGCTCAGATTTTTTTAACTGTGGTAAATGTTAGCCAATACCTTTAATATTTTCTTGCTCAGAATTTTCCATCTTGAAATGAAATAGTAAAAGACTACTAAAAGTCTAAATCTAAATTTGTCCTACATGTACATGTAGTTTTGAAAGATAAATAACAAAACATCAGTACAATCATAGATGAACAAGGCAGTAACATTTTTTTTCTGAAACACATTGACTGAACTTGGTCATGTCCAGCCAGCTCCACATGTACATGTACACAGCACAGGTAACTCTACATGGGTTTGGGTTTCTAACCTCAATTTGTGTGGTTTAATCAGTAGATATTCCATTTTCACCAATAACACACAAATTGCACAATTTAAATAATGAGATTCCCCATTTGCTTCCAACACATGTAGGCTATCTACATGTACATGTTTTGATACATTGAGGTATGGGGTGTCTCCTATTTTGCCATGATGGACAGAGCACAAGCATAAAGAAAAATAGGAAGTAAATTAAAGCTTCTTTTGATAAACGAATGTATGGTATGCAGTACGGATTAAAGCAAACCAACTGTAAACTGTTACCCTTGGTGGCTTTCAGAATCAATCAGAGTGTACACATGGCACAGTGAACACACACTGGACTGTGTACACTGAACCACCACTCCCCTTCTCTGACTCAGCTTGTTATCTGTGAAGCGTGTATGGTATACTGTACATGTACAGTATGTGATGTAGACATGTTAGAGAAGCAGAATGTACTATCGCAGTATACATGTAGTATTATGTGACTATTATCGCTAAATGTGCGGGACAAGATCACACTAACATACCGGTACGTGTGTTCTATGCAATACAGTTCACGTATGTGATTATACCTGCAGATATCTGCTGTACTCTGTAGACTGTACAGCATTACACTACAGTGTGGTTTGCCAAGGACAATGTTATGACGCATTTACAAGATAATGTGACATGTGCTATGAGCAGGTGCCTACATAAAGATAGTGAATGACACCCAGCCAGTGCTTATCCACATTTTGATAATTATTTTGCAAGGCGAAAGTGTTGTTCAAGGTTGATATCAAAACTATTTTTCTGTAACTGGCCATAACAAAGTGAGACTACTATTGTATTGATTATGTTGATCAATTATATCAACTACATTAAAAAAATCAAAAGGATAGTACTCAATTTACCACCTATCAGGTGATGATTTACCAATTCATAAATTATCAGTTTCTATATACTTATCAAATATTTCATTCCTGCACACGCATATTCACAGGAATGAATACTTATGTTATCAAAGGATAGAAAAGAACATCAAATAATTAGTTTACTCCCAATTAGTTGGATGGAAGTATAACTATGACTAAAAATCAATCACATTAGTAACCACTACATTCAATTACATTTAATTACATTCTCAATTACATTCTTGGATTAACATACTTCTGACTAGGTTATAATTAACATGACAATTGCTTTTTATTTCTGGCTGGCTGTAGGAGGTTAATGATAATGAAAGGCTTATAAGTAGCTTACTCATCTCTGGAATGTAATTAGGATTGTAATTGGAATGTAATTTAGCCCAAACCCACCCCAAAGTGTAGTATCCTAAAAGGACAATGATCATCCATTCATAACCATATTCTTTGAATTTAATTCATGTTAAGTGTTGGAATATATTGTTCTGTTTTTGTTTTTTAATGCTAATGAATTCAAAACGAGCTTGTTGAAAGTTGTTTCATATTTACCTAAGTATATTGTGCTAACATCTTTATACATACACTGTATTTTAATTTTACTGTTTTTAATTTCAATTACTTTGCTTCTTAGCCTAAGCTGTTAATGGGATGATGTTATCAGAACACACATGTACACCTGTACTGATAAGATGACATCACCAAAATATTTCCTAAATTGGAGTCCGCATCCCTCATAAATTATGTTTACCTAGAGTGCCTAATTCTTGCCATGACTGAGTGCATGTGTTTGCACAGAAAATTAGGCCAGCTTACATGTAGGTTTGTCAACATTGTTTCAGAAGGTCAGGCACTGTCAACTACAGTGACTTTTCTAGGGCCTAAGAAATGGGATGTTTGATTTGCTATTCTTGTGTTTTCAAGGATAATAAAGTAACATGTGAACCTATTGAACCATATGCAAGTTGCATTTATTAATCCTCACTTGTAAACTTTTGTATTGATTAAAATAATGTCCTACATGCCCCTTGCATATCAGCCTAAACACTGATTTTATATTCCTACATAAATTAAAATCACCTACTTCCTGTTAATCACAATGCTCATAATCTTTGAACACCAAAATTAAGGAACTGAACATTATTACATAATAGCCTAATTAACTTTACAACCATGGCTCTTTACATTTTTGTTTAAAAAAAAGAAAGAAAAAAATCATGAACCTTTTTACCATGATCCCCACCAGATATTTTCATAACTTGTATTCTATATCCTCACAATCAGTTCCTAACTAAAGCAAATGTGGAGATTTAAGAGCACAATGTACATGTACATCCCCCTTCCACCCCCCCCCACTTTTAATTGTTACAGCTAATCCATTACATACTATATTTAAATTGTATGATCACCACACATGCTGAGTGTTCATATCTGAACCATAATCCACAGCAGTTGGTGAGGTTCAAGACACATGCTAAGTGTGAAATCCACTTTCAATCCTTGGTGCAATGCAAGTACATGTACCACTCACTAATGAGGGTTAGGGAAATGCTTCACACTATTTTACAGGAAATGAGGGTATCAATAGATGAGTAAATTTTTATACCCCATCAGCACTAGATTGTTTTGTATTTTTATGGAATTAAAGGGTGATACTACTGTCACGTATTTCATGAGTGAAATTTCATGGCGCTTATCAAACTTGAAAGGTATTGGCTTTACCACAGTTAAAAAAATCTGAGCTACATGATTCCCCATGCTACCATTGTCTTTGATAAGGTCTAAAAATGATGCCCTGAAAAAATTGTATTTCAAAATGATTATTTAGTGCTTTAAAAAAGTGAAAATCATATTAAGTTGATCGGGATTCACCTGCCCATTTTCTCCCATAGATTTACTGTGTGTACACCTAGACTATTTAAACTCGCCCCGAGTTCATGCATAACTTGCCATTGGCAGTGTAACTTTCCAAACTTTTTTATTCTAGGGTGTTTATTTGTCCATATGAACACTACTATGTAGTTCAGATATCAAAATTTGACAATTTTTTAAATTGAAGCTCTACAATGTTAGCCTATCACTTGAATATTCACCATGTACAATCTGGCTATTGTACTGAATTCATACATGACTTCCAGGCCTTGCTACAAGCACTGTATTTACTTTCAATGTTCCGTGTAGTAATTTTGTCACAATAAATCCTTCTGCAGTACATTTTTCAAGGCTGCAAAGGTCAGGTTACTGAACTGGCAATTTGAATTAGGTGAACTCAAGGTGCCTAATTGAATTATGAATATTACATCTTTTGTGGGGTTTCTGTGTGTGTGTGACTGTATGTGTGTTTTTCGGGGAGGGGAGGGGGAGGGGGTTATTCACCTCATGTTCTCATCTGCTTCTCCCTCTATGCTTTCTAGCCTTCTCCTTGTCTCTGTCAATGCCTCTTCTTGTTTACCATTGTCTTCTTCAAGCAGGATGATTTTGCTGTTAAGATTTTTTACTTCAGCTTCTGCCTGCAGAGACAAACATAAATATCAGAAATGGAAGCAAAATATTAAACATTTACACACAAAAATCACTATTAACAGATTAAATTTACAGCCAACATTATCACCCAAATTCAACACATTCAGCTCATCACTTGGGCTCAGCAATTGATGGTGTCAAGGACTTGAGGTACAATGTATTTCTGATTTCCCATTAGCACACTTCAACAAACAGGTGGATTAACACATAAGTAAAAAGTAAGATGTATGAAAGACTTTTATCTACACAGAACAATACAGGTATGTACTGAAATTTCTATTTGAGCAGTCTGTTCATGATTGAAAAAGAAACAATTAATACATCTGCAAAATTCTGCATTAAAATGCAGTAAAATTGTAAATGTATTCAACAAATTGACAATATGTGAAACATGGTGCTTTCTTTATCAAGCACTGTGCAGATTTTCAATATTCCATAGCAAGAAAACACTCATTAAATATCTATTAGGTCACTGTCACATCTTAAATTAAATGTGGATGAATATAGGAATCATATCCAACTGTATAATGTCAACACAAAATATGTGTTCACTTTTGTACGGTATAGTAGAAACAACCTACCACTGTACGTAGTATGAGAGTATACCTGTACATGTTGAGCAATATACATTACTGTAATACAATTTTAATCAGATGTTTCGATGCAACATTCTGAGAGCTCGCTATGAGTCATAATGTACGGTACATGTACATGTAGATTTGAGTGTGTGTCAGCCATTTCATATCAGAACTCCTGATGGGGAACTACAGTATGATGTGCAATGATATTGACATTTTCACGAAGAGCTTGTACCCTGGACATAAATAATGTGTGCATATTAATTCGTTTTAGCATATAATGTCATTATGTACACTATTAATTATCGATACTTAGTGTTGTACATCTGCATGTATTGTAAGTGTATAGGCCTACATGTAACATGTCCCAAAATATTTCATAACATTTTTTAACTGATGAGTGCAAATTGTCATTACCAACCTCTGCATTTATCTTGCACACTGAAATAAGCCCAGTACCTACACCTTCAACGGTAAAGTACTGCGTCTGAAATCTGCACAGCCCCTCCCACCCGACTCGGCTGCATAGAAAATATGTACACACTTATTCATTCTGAGCAAACATACGAGGTGCCATTTAGTTTGATGACCTACATTGTAAAAGTTCTGAGTAGACTGCAATGTACACCAATGAGGCAATAACCCTGCTCCATGACTACATGTAGGTCTATGAATAATCTATACTTAATTCGACTACACTACAGTAAGTGTCTAGTAAGCTATCCCTATAACTTGGACTGATCTATATAGAGGGGGGAAGCTGGCATCCAAGTGTTGGAATTACTTCTATTGTATGATGGTGTATTGTCGTAGTTACTTGGGCCATACTGCATGTAATCTCTGCTATTCAGTTGACTGCATTGAAGAAGACACAATCAACAGGTATCCATTATGTAACAGAAATGCTGACCCTCCTGCCCTTTTCGTTAGACACATTTCACCACAGGAGATTGAGATCTCGTAGTGCCATTACCGTGTCTAATATCACCCACTCACAGTCTCACACCACTTCCCTTGTGTAGCCTAAGTATTGCTAGTACATGTAAGCTAATAATGGGCAAAATTGTGGTGTTTATTGATTCTACTATGCTTCATCTCCTTGTAAGATAAGAAATGTGGTGTTTCTGAAATAACACTATTTTACCATAATTCAATCAAAATACTTGAATGTTCCACAAAAATGGCACAGTGTTCAAGGGCTAACACTTCTCACACATGTGGGTACGATCAGTGCAGCGCAGGAAATACACAGGGGCTGAGGGCTATTTAGCCCCCCAAATTAACCAAGTAGCCCCTAAAATCACAAAACAGCCCTCAATTTTTCTCATAGGGTTCAATGTATAATATACTAAAATCACTATTAAAATCAGGCATGAAAGTAGCCCCGAAAAATAGAACTTTATTTTCTGCCCTGGAACAGTGTACTCAAGTACATGTTTTCATGAACAAATTACAAATATTAAGTTAGAAACCACCATCCAATTACATCAGTAGCCTACATCATTTTCATGGATTGTTGTTTTGGCATGTCACAAAACAAATAATTAAGCAAATATATTCGGTTGTTTTTCATTCTAGTGTTCATTTTCTTTGAAAAATCACTATCAGATAAACGCAAATTGGAAAAACAAACATAATAATGCACTGTCAGTAAAGTAAAAGATTTATATGAAAGTATATGCACAGGCACAATTTCATAACATACCTCGCTTACAGCTCTGTACATTATTGTTATGTAGGTCAAGTCTTGAACTTCATTAATGAATGCTACAAGTACACACTCCTGTTCTGCAAGCTTCAAATGCCTCACATTCTTTGTGTCATTAGGACACACTTTTCAACTGTTTTTTCATCTGAGCTGCAAATGTCCAACTGAGTGATCATTTGACTGCCAGCAGTGTACTTCAATATCATTATCTGCATCACTAATAATGAGTTACATACATGTAGGGCCTACAACACACACAAAAATAACATGATTCGAACATTGGTTTTCCACTAATTTGTCATATTTTCATTATTTTATCCAGTCCAAAACATTAATTACTACCGGTACTTAACTACTAGAAGAAGGGATACATCTATAGTATAATTCATTACTTATTTCAAATCACTCAATCCACCCTCTTCTACTTTCAGTTGTATGAACTACATGTAGTACACTGTATGTGTTAATAAGTTGATGGGTGGGTGGATGGGGCATACATGTTAGCCTGTACACATTGTGTGGGTGTGCTTAGCGCGAGATGTATGCATGGGATCGTACAGTGGGTGTGGGGATGAATGTGTGTGTGGTGGGGGGGGGCGCGCTGGGGAGGAGGGAGTGGTGGTTTTGTTTGAGTGTGTGTGTGAGTTTGTAATTGCCTCCAACTGTGGACGTTTTGGATTAATTTTACTGTACAACCACGGACGTACCTTCCAAGGGGGACGTTCCACGTTTTTAGATCTTGTTTTAATTGAGGTGCTTATGCGGCATTACAACCAGTAGGCAAGGACTAGAGGTATATAGAGAACGTCCGCATTTGGAGGTTGTGTACTGAAATGTATACGTCCGCAGTTGTCAGAAGTTTTGTCCTCATTTGATAGGTAAAAATTGCCGTGTGTGTCCTCGGTATTACCGTTACAAACACATACTCACACACACTCACACAGACACACTCACATTAAAAATTGTACGTCCTCGGTCGAAGGTGATTACACGTATGTGTGTGTGTGTGTGTGTGTGGGTGTGTGTGTGTGTGTGTGTGAGTGTGTGTGTCTGTGTCTATGGGTACATGTGTGTGTGTGTGTGTGTGTGTGTGTGTGTGTGTGTGTGTGTGTGTGTGTGTGTGTGTGTGTGTGTGTGTGTGTGTGTGTGTGTGAGTGTGTGTGTCTGTGTCTATGGGTACATGTACATGTACATGTATATCTGTATGTGTGTCTGTATGTGTATGTGTTTGTGTGTGTGTCTGTATGTATGTGTCTGTGGGTATGTCTGTGTGTGTGTGTCTCTCTGTATGTGTCTGTGTGTGTCTGTGTGTGTCAGTATGTGTCTATGTGTGTGTGTCTGTGGTATGTCTGTGTGAGTGCATGTGTGTCTGTCTCTGTCCGTCTGTCTGTGTGTATGAGTGTGTGTCTGTGTGTCAGAGTCTGTGTGTTGTTTGCATGTAAGAATGTAGGCCTATAGAATTATGAGTAAGCAAGTGTGCTGTATGTTACACTGAGATTATGAACACATCTACATGAATGTATCTACACATAGTTTCTACATTTTGGCCTACTTCTATCAGCATTTCCTGAAGGTATACCGGTATGGCTGAATAAATAACCTTGCCGTTTACTTAGTACACAAGAGCTGCAAGCTTTAGATGAGTTAGGTCACTTCAGGTTAACAATAAGACCATAGGACTGCATCTCCAGCTTTTCACACCATCAATGGTGAAGGGAAAGTGTGATTGCTAGTACCAATGTTGTGAGGTGCTTCTCGTTAGCAAGAATAGTTGTCCATCTGAAATGACTTGACACCAGAGAGAGGCATAGCATTACCACTTACCATCTGGGACCAAGCAAATGGGAAGGCATTCTGATGAAATATGTATCACATAAGATTATTTTCAAACAGCCACACACAAAATAACAAATTCACCAAATGGCAGTAGGCTTATATTTCACATAAAAATATTTGAGTACACTGAATGCACATGAAATGCAGTACAAATCTTATGGTGGTAGATGACAAAGCTTTTTAACCCTATTGTTTTGTGAAGTGTACTCCTCTTTGGCTTTGCTCATGTTTTCTGTATACATGTAAATTCACTTGAAAATATGTGGAAAATATTTAGGCTACCGTTACACTAAATTCAATGAATATCAATTCATTACCTATGTCAATATAATATATGTCTCATTCTCATCTTTAATTACCTCCTATGTTCAATATATTTGCATTTGTTGTGGCAACACATTGTGAAATTGAATATAGCCCACTGATCACAGGGCAAAAAAGACCTTGATGCACACTGCACAATACATCACAAAAACCGTTTCCAGTTTTATGGGTAGTTGTTGCTGGTGGTGTTGTTTTAGGATTATTTAATACTGCCTAAATTGTCAAATGTTGCTTATGTCTCAGGAGATAAATGAGCAGGTAGATGTACACAGTGCTGGACTCACAGTGTGTCAATCAAGATGATTTTTTAGGTTGTAGCCAGTTTTACTTTTTGTTGTTGTTAGTTTAAGCCTAAGGTGGGACACCTTCAAGTCAATATTACAGAATTTGATGGGAATTGGGAAGGATTGATTATTCCATACAGCGTTCTCGCGACCGTGTGTCAGCCTGGGCGCTCGCCGCCAACCCTGAAAGTTTCATGAGCTTAACCGACTACCCTGAACTTCCCCGACAACCCTGACCGACAACTGTGAAATACCTCTAATACTGACAAAACTAACTCCTGTAAACAGTCAAATTTAACTAATTCTACAATGTGATTGTTTTCGTTTTTTTGTAAGTGCAAAAGAGAATACCGATCATTTCACTTACAGTCCACACTGGACCACGATGATAATCCTGTTCTTCTAGTATTCGCCGAAAAGGGGGCGGGGCAGAGAACAAGAATGAAAGGGAATTCATGAACCACGTGGGTCAGTGACCGCAAAAAAAACAAAACAAAAAAAAACGGGGAAATGAATGTCGTGGGAACTTATCTGGCATTCCAGCTCAACGTCCTTACGAGGTCCCCAGATCTGACCAGGGTCCGTGGTTCGACCTTTCTTGTCCTCATGACACGTGCCGTCAGGTCATTAACATTTTACAGACTTGAGCTATTTTTAAAACTCCCACTGATAGCTATCGGTGTACAATTCAAGCCGTCTATCACTTTTACGTTTGAACTGGATCTCTTCGTAGCTGATAGTAGCCCCGCAACTGAGGCTCAGTCATCGCCATTCTGTCTAGTTTGGGCAAATTGTCTGTTTATATTTTCTGGTCTTCACCGTTCTACCAGGGAGCCACGGAGGTTCAAATAACTTCCCTGTTCTTTGGCATTATGTCGGCAGTATAACCTCGAAGTCAAAACAGTACTGTTGTATGTCAATATGTCTAGTTCATTCAAATCCCATGGGGTAGTACTATACTTTCTTTGTGTCTTGTTGCTGATGTTGTGGCATGCATGAATGCAAAAAAAAAAAATACAGAAAATTCTGTGGAAGGGACAAGGGTGATTTAATAGTCTTTAACCAATTAAAGCAAATTATGTAAGTATATTTCTGACT